>PVKU01003711.1:0-169477 GCA_004027475.1 Anoura caudifer
GGCCGAGGCACTTTTCAATTACAGTTTACATTCAATATTACTTTGTATTGGTTTCAGGTGTACAGCATAGCAGTTAGACACTCGTATACTTTACGAAGTGCCCCCCAAGACTTCCCGGACCCACCTGGCACTGTTAGGCCACAATTCTAGTGGATCACTGCCACGAATAAGGCAATCTCAAACATAAGTTTATCTCCCATCCCCCAATGAGAAGATTCAAAAATGATTTTCTGATCTGCTAGAGAAACTGACTAAAGTGATGGAAGGAGCCAGATTCTGAAGCAGGTATTTAGCAAGCCAGTCTTATTGGAGTCTGTTTTGAGGGTGGTGAGTGCCCTTGAGGAGGATAGGAAGGAAGCCAGGAAAATTCCTTGGCTAGTGGAATGGGGAAACTGAGACAGATAGCTAAACAAATTGGCTGAGCAATTTACAGTCAGATACAGAAAGTCACCAGGGCAGAAAGCCCCGGGGTGCCTAGCAATGGGCAAAACTGGTGCCTTTCCTCCACTGGCATATCGCTGGGTGTTCAGTTTAGACCCCCTGACCTCTCTAGAGAAAACATCTAGGCCTCAGTTGTATTTCAGCCCCAGGTCCCAAAGCAGCAAAACCAGTGGGCAACACCCAGAACCAGCTGCAGTGACTGATGACCCCCTGTCCACACCTGGAAAGGCTGATGAACATTCTATTGAGATCCTCCCCCAAGACTTCTAAATCCCAAGCTGTAAAATCCTCAAGACAGAAGACCCAAGTGTGGCCTCCTCCCAGGAGCATGCCTACACCTTTCCCTCCCCTCTCTTCCTCCCCACACCACAGGTGAGCATCTCCTAAACTCTAAGGGACCCATGAGACTTGCAACCAGGGGAGCAATGGGCAGCGGCAGCTGGTCCTGGGCTAACCCCCTGAGCCTCTCTCCAAGGCCCACTTTTCTCTGACTTTCCACTGAGCTGACAGTCACCTGCCTTGGCTCACTTTTTTCCCATAAGGTTTCTAGAAAGCCAAAGCAGCCCAGTCTAGGCCATCCTGTTGCTTCTTCTATCCTAGGCCCTTTCTTGTTCCACTGTCCCCAGCTGTAATAAACAGACTTTCAAAATCACCTGGACTCGCATTGTGAAATCTTTCCTACATGAAGTCAAGAACCCACACACCACAGGCTGGCCCAAGGCAGAGCTGCTCTGGGCCAGTCCATCTGCAGTAACAGTCCGATCAGATTTGCATTTTAGAAAGGCAGTTTTGTCAGCAATGTGGAGTCTGAAGGGGTAAGGAGACATTTGCAGAAATCCAGCCCGAGTGGAGGTGGTGGTTGTGAGACAGGAGCTGAAAAGGCAGATGTGAGGGACAGTTGCACAGTGTATGAGGCAGGATTTGATAACAGAGGGGGGAGTCAAAGGCAACTCCAGGCTTGACTATCAGTTGCAAGACACGTAGATGAGAACAAATTTATAGAGCTAGGAGGTGGTGTTGGGAAGGCAGAGATAAAGGCAACAGGTAGGAGAGAAAGGACGTGGCAGCAGCAGAAGCAGAAGGCTCAGGAGGACTAGCTGAGGGGGTGGGGAGTGGCAGCTGTGTTTGGGGGACTTCAGTCTCTCCTGCCTCTCTCCTACTGGCGTAGGCTTCAATATTGTCAGGAGGGTTAACGTGCGGTACCACAAGAATGATTCTCTTTGTTGCTCTGATTATCCCAGGAAAACATGGCAATTGCTGCTCCGCAATTTCCTCTCAGGAAAAGCTATATCTCCTTGAAAATGAGCATCATATTTCACTGACAGAAAAAAAAAATGAAACAGAATGAAAACTATCTTCCTTTGAAGACAAGAATAAACAAAGTCACTGCCCATGATGGCTTCCGTCTCAGAGGCCCTCACCAAAGGAGAAAGCGGCTGGGAGATCATGGGTCCGGGCAGAAGGTGACCAGCTGGTCCTGGCTGCCTGGGGGTTTCGTGGCTTTAGCCCTGAAAGTGCCACATCCCCAGTCCTTCAGCGGTTACCCTCCGCAGGAATTAGACTTGGATTCTAATCCTGATTCTACTGCTGATTGGCTGTGAAAACTTGGGACACGGTTTTTCGGCGCAGTTTTTTCATCCTTAGAGTGAGGGAAAGCACTCTTTATGCAGTCTCTCCTGAGACGAGCTCATGTAGCTCCATGAATTTAAATATCATGTATTGTCAATGTGATATTGTGACTTATAATAAGAAATATACATTTGGTCTTTGTCAGATTCTTGGCACAGAGCTCCTAAAACCCTTGACATTTCCTAAGAGATGACAGCAGGTGTAAAAAGTGTTTTATATTAAGCTAATGAGGTGACATTTAGAAAGTCTCCGGGTAACCTAAGGTTAGGGGCTGGTTTCCAAGGAAACCACCCTGTGCTTAGGGGGTTAAAAGTTTCTGGTTCCACCTAATGACTTCCTAGGAGGAGGGAGGGACTGGAGGTTGAGTTTAATCACTAATGGCCAATGATTTAATCCATCATGCCTGAGCAATGAAGCCTCCATAAAAGGTAGGGTTCAGAGAGTTTCCATGCTGATGCACACGTGGAGGTGTGGGGGGAGTAGTACCCCTGAGAGGGCATACAAGCTCCATGCCCTTCCCCCCCATACCTAGCCTGCTACATATCTTCTATCTGGCTATTTTTGAGTTACACCCTTTTATAATAAATTGGTAACCTAGTAAGCAAAATGTTTCCCTGAGCTCTGTGAGCTGCCCTAGCCAATGAATGGAACCCGAAGAGTTGGGAACCTCTGATTTATAACCCTTCAGTTGGAAGTGCACACAGGTAACAACCTGGACTTGAAATTGGTGTCTGAAGTGGGGGTGGGGTGCAGTGGGGCAGTCTCATGGGCTGAACCCTTAGCCTGCGAGACCTGGAAAGAGCTGAATTTTATGTGCCAGGCCTTGCCTGTGTCCTGAAAATTTCAGGGCTGGATCACAGTTCAACAATAAATAACTTCACGGGTATCATTACATGCTGGTCACTGTGCTAACGGCTTCACATGTACACTCTTACTAAACCTTCCCACTACCACGAGGTGCCATTAGCAAACAGGAGCATGGTAAGGGTAAATGAACTGCCGAAGGCCACAAAGCTAGTGAGTGGTGAAACTGGGATTCAAACCCAGGGAATCTGATTTAGGATCCCATCGTAGAGTTTTAGAGGCACTAATTCTGGTGACCTGCTAAGCCCACTGGTTCTCAACCCTGGCTGCACACTAGATCTTCTGGGCAGTTTTGAAACATCTTGATGTCCAGGCTGCACCCTAGACCAACCAAGCTGGCATCTCTGGGGCCGGGTCCCAAGCATGAATAGCTTCAACAGCTCCCCGGACGATTCCAGTGTGCGGCCATGTTGCAAACCGTCGTGCCAAACAATCACGAGTATTTCCAGCTGCTAACCATTTTTAACTAGAAAACAATTCTATTCCATTTTGTTCCTTTCTACAAGCAGTGATTGAGAAGTCACCGTGTGTAAGACGTGGTGCTGCCCCCTGTGCTGACATGTCCCCTTCCTCCTTGGGGACCCAGCCAGCCCAGGTCTTCACTTCCCTATTACATGGAGAAAAGCGGGATCACTCTGGTAACCACTGCTTAATCACTTAGATTACTGTTACTAAACTATATAATACTTACATTTGTAATACATTTCAGAAAGACTCAATATTTTATCAGTATTACCTTCAAAACGATTTTACTATTGTGGCACAATTCAAAAGACAGCTATTGCCTTTGTGGTTGTTAAGGGGAAAAAGTTAAAAGAAACAAAGGCGAACTCTGGCAGGTAGGTATTGAGGCTGCTGTCACCGATCCTGACATTAGCATTGACAGGACTTGGAAGTGCTGTAAAAAAAGCTGTGAAATCACTTGCAGGAAGGAAATTAACATTTACCAAACACTTAGAGCATGGGTTTTTATAAACAGCCAGATGTGGGTTCAAATCCCAGCTCTGCCCTTTGGTAGCTGTGAGGCCTTGGGCCTTTAAGTCTCAGTTTCCTCATCTGTAAAGTGGGCCTGACAAGGCTCACCTGGCAAGACTGCTTTACTGATTAGAGAGAATGTGTGAGGCACCTAGTACTGTACCTGGCACAGGGTCATAGTTATTATGATGATGGCAGGCATCAAGTTATCTACATTTGTTATCTAGCTTAATCCTCACAACCCCCTCTCAAAAAAATAAAAATGCTGTTATGTCCACCAACAGGAAGTGAGCCTCAGAGAGGCCCCTCTATTTGCCCCAGGGCACACAGCCATTAGAGGCCAGGTTAGGATTCATCTCCTGCACCTGAAGCCTGTGTTCTCTGCTTGTCCTGGCTGTCTGGCTGCCACCTCCTGTTTCATAGGCCACCGTACCGCTGACTTATCTAAGAACAGAAGGAAATATCCTCTGGATAGTGACATACAATTAAAAAGGCAAACAAAAATCTTTGGCTATCTCCCTGGCACATGGCAATGTTATGAAAAGGGCTATTTGGATCAGAAAGGGGAAGAGCTGCCCTTCCCCTTGTAAGTGGAGTTCTGCCTGAGAAGGCCCAGCAAGGAACTGAAGCAGCAGGCTCACTGTGGCAATGAGGTCCAGACTCAGCTTTTTGCTGGGTGATCTGCTGTCTGATCATCTCAGAATCTTCTAATAGTTCCATATTCGCAAGAGAATTACATATACATTCCTCCTTATTCTGGCTTTATGCTCTTCTATTAGGGTGCAGGGTAGGGGTGCGGGGAGGCTCTGGAAACGATATGAAGTAACTTAAGGAGAATTAAATATTGATGAAATAGTTTAGGAGCTCACTGCAAGGGAAACTGGGAACTACATACAGCCCAGCTGGGTGGACCACCCTCCCCACCAAAAACACCTGCTCTCAGCCCATCTCACCCCGTCTTACCAAGAACTCTCTTGATCAAACCAAAAACCTAGAAATCCCACTGAGTTCTCCCTTCTCTTCACTTTCCACACCTGATTTATCAACAATGTTAATGTTTCCATTTCCAAACTGTACTCAGCACCCGCCCACATCTATCCATCTTCACAATCGTCACTAATCCTGTTCCTGGTCACTAACATCTGTCCCCAGTGCCACTGTGGCAGCTTCCACAGTGGAAGCTGTGGATGGTCTCCCAGTGAGTGGTCTCCCTCCAGCCCAATTGCCTGTTGACATTGTTTTCAGCATCACCATCTTATTGTTGTTGTAACTCACGTCTCTAGGTTATGCCTGTTTCCTCCATGAGGATGCCAACTCCCTGAGGGCAGGGACCAAGTCTGTTTCATTCCTCCTGTTATCCCAACTGCTGACACACTGAAGCTTCCTGAGAAACATACACGGGATAAATGAAAGAGGGTGTCAATACATCGTTTTAACTATATCTTAAATTTGCCAGCTCAGAAGGTTCTCCTGAGATTGACTTCCTAGACCAGTGGGAAAAGACTCCTAAAAAGATCATAAAAACAATACATTGGGAACAGTCTGGAGCAGGGCATACAAACACGGAAGTCTCAAGGCTCAAGCAGGGAACAGGAATGGGGAGGCTACCTTGTGTAAGCCACAATGATTGAGGGGAGCTCACAACCTGGAGACCCCCCAGCTTCAGCTAATGCAGCTTTATTAGCTCCAGCTGACTGTGAGTGGCAACAGGGCCGTGGGGTGAAAGATGCTCCAAGTTTTGAAAAGAAGATAGAAAGTTTTTGTATCAATTAGAATTAGGTTTAGCTATGAGTAATGAGGCAGCTTAAATGAGTTCAAAGTGTATTTCTCTTCTCAAAAAGATGCCTGGGGTGTGCAGTTCTGGGCTTGTAGGGACTCAGTGGAATCAGGGACCCAGGCTTCTTCTAATTTGTTTCTCAGCATGGCATGTCTTCCATTCCAAAAGTCACCTCATGGCCTAGTGGGCTGCTGTGGATCCAGCCATTGCCTCCTCATTCCAGGAAGTAGGAGGGGAAAAAAGAAAAACAAAGGGCCTGATCATTCTTTTATAAGGAGACTTCCTGGAAACTTTCCTGCCTTACTCATTTCATTTCACTGGCCAGAGCTTAATCATGTAGCCACTCCTAGCTACAGAGAAAGCTGAGAGGTGTACTCTTTATTCTAAGTGGGCATGTGCCCAGCTAAGGAAGAATGGGGAGAATGGAGTTCTAAACTAGGAGTCTCTGCCAGAGCAAGATTTTTCTGTTAATTTCTCAAGTTTTAACACTACTACAGCCAAATAAAGCATGTCTGCCATCTGGTTTAGCAGAATGGAGTTTTGTGAACCCTGCTTGCAAGAGCAAATTTAGATGGGGTTCACTTCTGCAGCATGTGGGTAGCCAGTGAGTGCAACTAGTGAGGACCATACACAGGTAAATGTTAGCAGGGCTCAGACAGGAAGGGCAAACAGTTCAAGGACCCTGGGAGGTAGGTGTGGGGTAGGAGTGTTGGGGGGCAGCAGGAAAAGGGTGAGGCTATAGTCCTTCTTCTGCGTGTCCAAGAAGTGCTTGGGGTGCTGGCAGAATGGGGAGGTCCTGGCTGCCATGGTTCCCCTCACATTTAGGCCTTAGCAGCAGTTCTGAGGGGTGCAACTTCAATCTCTTCTGAATTGTGTAGAAGTCTTTCTTCTTTATGACCTTCGCCAAAGGTGCCCTGTCACAGTGTTACAGAGCAGCAGAAAAATTCTCAAGACTGGCAAAAAAAACTTCCAAAGCCTCACTTTCTCCCACCTGAGGGGGTCGGTCTGCCACAGGCAATTCAAATCTCGGACGAGCCCCCCAAAACTGTTACAGAGCAACAGAAAGGTCTGTTATTGTCCGCCACCTTACGGAAAGATGTCTCTCAAAGCCAGAGACTTGTGAAAAGGAAAGGAAATGTTTATTTAATGCTATACAGAGTTAAAGTAGCAACCTAACGTCTCCATCAAAATATCAAAGTCCTTCAGGATACTCACAGACACCCACAGTGCTTCCTATCTCCCTCTGCCCTAATTCAGGGTACAGTACTTGCAAGGAAGAGAAGCACACGTCTGGGATCCAGGCTCTTGACACCGTCAGCTGTGTCGTCGTCCAGGCAGGATCTCTGGTTAATCTGAAGCCATGTGGCACCTTCTCATGGCCTACTAGCAAGAGTTCTTTCACCCTTCTTCTAGGCAAAGTCTCTCGTTCCCAGGCCACGCAGCCAAAGGGAGCACCCCAAAGCCGCGTGGTCCCTCCTCTACCAAAGCTGTGGGGAAGGGGTCCCCACTCTGGCAAAGCCTCGTGGCTCTCCCTCTTCACCAAAGCTGCAGGGGTCTGCACTCTGGTGAAACCACATGGAATCTCTCCCTCTGGCAAAGCTGCGAGAGGGTCTCCACTCGGGCAAAGCCGAGTGGCAATTCTCTGCTAAAGCCACATGGTGATCATCCCTCATAGAGCTGTGGGCCCTGCACTCTGGTGAAACCGCATAGATCTCTCTAATAGCTGCCGTGTCTCCGTTTAAATACCCCGCGCCAATCCTCCTCTGCAGTCCCATTTCCGACTCCTCCTACAATCGGTTACACCTGCCAGCATTCCCGTATATTTCCAAGGTTATTGGGATGCCATCATGAGTTTGGGCAGGCGTGTCCTCATTTTCTGGAGCCAATCTTCTCCAAGCTCCCACGCAGGTGCTTTAACTTGGGGTTCCTCCCCCAGTCACGTCCTAGGGGAAGTCCTTTCCATCCCCCTGGCTCAGAGCACAGCCACAGCTGTTTAACATATCTATGAAACCAGTTAAAGGTTATAGATATGTTAAATGACCATTCTGGAGGGTATCTGCAAAACTGTTGCTATGCAAAACAACTCAATGGCCCTGCTCCATTTGTCCCTTCCCCCAACTCACACCTGAGGGGAAAGGGGTGAGGACGTCTTATATGTCTGTCTAATATTTCCTGGACACCCTGAGTTCTGGGCCCCATTCCAACCCCCTTTTGGGGGCCCCCCTCTTGGCTGCACCCTGTTACAACAGGTCAGTCATCCCTCTGGGGGAATGAGCCACACCCAAACCCCTCAAGACCTCACTTGCCCTTTCTAGTTACTGCCACCACCTTCTTAGACTTGGGCTCAGTGTTGTCTCAGACTCCGGGACAATCCCCGGGAGTGGCTGAGTCTCCCAGTCATGCTAGGCCTTCTTGCCGGGAAAGGTACCATGTTACATGGTGGAAAAAGCACTGGATTTGCACACCAAGTTCTCTCACTTGAATTGCAGTTCCATCCCTTGCAGGTTGAGTGGACTACAAATATAATACTTTTATGACTATAACTTGGTGCTAATAGTGTTCTCCTTACCTATTTGATGAAGCTTTTTGGAGAATGCATTGGGTCACTTATGTGAAAGGTCTTTGCTTAAAAAAGAAAAAAATCTAAGTAGCTCTATATACAAATTTAAGGCCCTAGTAAAGATTCATTGCAACTGTCATATGTTTGAAATTGAGAACTTTATTGACTTTGCAATAGAAAGTGTTATGCTAATAAGAAAGTAAGAATTAATTCCTATATCATGTACACATGAAAATTTGCCAGATAAATTTCCGGTGACATTGTTTAGCTTCTGGTCACTGTCTTGGTAAAATCCAGGTTGTTCTGCAGAGGTGCAGATCACATATGCCCTTTATTCCTTTCTCCCCCAGAAGTGAGAAACTGTTTCTATGTATTGGGGTGGCCAAAAAGGTCATTTGGTTTTTCCCTAGATGGCTCTAGTAGCGCATAGTTGTCTTTAATTTCATTCAAAACAATTTTGTTAGATTGTATTGTGACACCTGCCATATCAGTGTGCATGTGAAAAAAATCAAAGTTGGTTAATTTCTGTGTAGACATTTTAATATTGAAGATGGAAGAAAATACATTACATTTTTGGCATGTTATGCTTTATTATTTCAAGAAAGGTAGACATGCAATTAAAATGCAAAGAAAGATTTGTGCAGTGTACAGAGAAGGTGCTGTGACTGATCCATCATGTCAAAAGCAGTTTGCAAAGTTTTGTGCTGGAGATTTCTTGCTGGATGATGCTCCGTGGTCAGGTGACCAGTTTAAGTTGACAGCGATCAAATTGAGACATTAATTGAGAACATTTAATGTGATACCACATGGAAGATAGCCAACATACCTAAAATATCCAAATCAATAAAGTTATTAGTGAAAATAAAAAATGTGTCTTTTGTTTTATGAAAATAACCATATGGACTTTTTGGCCAACCCAATAAAACAGAGACACCCTTTCAAGTCAATAAATTCCAAACAACATGCAGCAGCTAAGTGATGGAAAACAAAGCTGTAAAGAGAAACAAGGCTTAGCCTGTGGCTGACAGCAGTGACCAGTGAAGGAACCGCCCTACACAAAAATACATGCACGTGCCCTGGGAGAGTGAGCCCTTGACCTTGCGGGAGCAATGCCAACCTTTGGCAGTTGAGGGCTCCTGCTAAGCAATGCCAGTGGGGACATAGGAGTCATAGGTTTTGCTTTTATTTTATTATTATTTAAAAGTTCAAAACAAAGTTCCTGAAAAGCCCTTTCTCAAAGAATCAGAAAATGAGAAAGGGTTGGGGAAACTGTAGTTTTGTGTATGGTAAAAGTCTTGTGCAGTGATCAGGAGGAAACCCAGAAGTTAAGGCAGAAACCTGCCCTGAACATAACAGTGAGATTACACTGCAGGGCAATGCACAGCCCAGTGTCCCAGTCACTCTCCTCGTCATGACGTCCACCGTCAGATTCAGGACACACAGTGGTGACTAGCCTGACTCCAAATCTCTCAGCATCCGTGTGGTGCCTGACACAGGGTTGGCATTTAATGTTTTATGAATAAATAAACAATCTACTGAAGGAAGGCAGGAAGGAAAGAAGGAAGGGAGGGAGGAAGTGAGGAAGGAAGGGACACTGCCTACTTGTGTTTCAGGGATAACGGAATTGGCAGGTGAGGAGAAGGAGTATCTGGGTGGTGACCTGCTGCTGTCAGTTCTCTGCACTATGTGTATAAGCACACACCATCAGGCTATGTTTCAGCTATACGTGAGTTTATTGGTGTCATTTGGTACAACTTTAGTCCTTCCTTTCCCAAGCCCATGCTACATTACTTTGGAGGAAAATGCTTCCAATTTACCATGTTTAAAGAAATGCTAGAAAAATTTATTTATATTAAAACATATGGTTGGGGTTTTTTTTTTTTTTTTTCTGCATCAGCTACCTGACTCCCAACACAGTGCATGTCAATCTAACATCAGTGCAAATGCATGTCCACCAGGCACTGACTTTTCAAAGCGATTCCTTCACAGATGCCAAAATGGCATCATCCTTGAGCTGCGAACAGAGAGGGTGAGGGAAGCCATGTGTGCGGCCAGCATGTTCTGAATTTCTCTAGTGAGCAGCATCCACTCTTTGAGTAACAATTGCAAATGACCTGATCAGAGAGAAAATACTCAAGAACACAAGCAAAGGGAACTGGAAAGCTATAAAGAATGCAATGTCTGGCTGAGCTGTCGTGGGCATCCCTGATTGGATGCACTGACCACGACAGCTGTGGTTTTATGGTTCAGCGGCAGACATGGGGTGGGGGCATCGGAGGGGGAGGAGTGGGTGTGACTGCATCCCAGAGACCTCCCAAAGACATGCCATAGGTGTTGGCAGGGTTAGTCTGCGCTCAGGAAACAAGAATAACAGGGAGTTTTCCTGCTTCTTGATTTATCATATATCTGGGTTTAAAGTTGGGTGAGAGCCATCTTGTAAGTGAACACAGTATGCTTTGTAATGGCCGCATTCAAAAAGAAAGGATGGAAGAACAAGCTGGCCTGAAACAGCACATACCACCGTGGCCAGGAGAGCCCAGAGCTGACACATGACTCTTTTGCCCCCAGAATCCACCCCTGCTATTTTCTCTGCGTTGTAAACTGGCCTGTAGCTTTAGCTCAGCACTCCTAAGTCAGACCTAAGTGTGCAGACATTGCAAAGAGGCAAAATGAACTGCTCTTTTTCAGTTTATTATCCTATGTGAGTACTGTGCCAACACATTTATGTGAAAAGCAGGAGGCTGAGAATGTCCCAGCAGCTCAGGCAGCTGTTGGCTGCTGGGTCAGACAGTCAGTCCCTCAAGGCACTCAGCAGCACACATGTTCAGCAAGCGGCACACATTTCGTCAAGGTTCCTTGGTGGGATCCAGTACGTGAGGGGCACCAAAGATGTCCATCTGCCCTTCTAGTTAGATGCTCGGCTAGTTGACGCAGTTCTTTGTGATTCTTCGACCTCTGTCCACCTGCCGGATGCTGTCTGTAACACTGATGGTCACTTCTTTCGCAGGCATTCGCTTAGCATCTCTTTTAGCCTGTTAAAAAATTTAACATGGCAAATTAGTTACTAGAAGGGATTCAAAGGTCCTCACATTTGCATCAGTCTCTTGAGATTGTTACACACATGTGGATGGACACACACACACATGCGCGCACGCACAGAGGCAGGAAGAATGACTCACAAGAACATCTGCACCCACGCTGCCTTTCATAGGTTTCTCTGTTGAATCTCTAATACCAAAAATCAAGCCTAGCACACAGCCTGGCATCAGGCATGCTCAGTAAAGCTTTGTCAAATGAATGAATGAATAAGCTAAGGTCCATCAAAGCATAATGTGAAAGGTTTCACAGATGGTTTCAGTAAAGAGGTTAAGGGTTTTTGATCTTTGGAGTCAGACAGACTTTGGTTTACACATTGACTATATAACACTATGGGCAAATTTTTTTTTAACTTCTCCAACCTTTAGTTTCCTCTTCTGTAAAATGGGGAATAATAATAGTACTTTCTCCATAATGTTATTATTTAAGGATTAAATAAGGTAATGCATGTAAGGTACTTAGTGCAATCCCTGTCACTAAATAAAAATTCAAAAAAAGACTTAGTAAGTATAATAAGTAAAAATGGAATAGAGTATCCACTCCTAAGTGAAGGTACACCAGAGATAAAATTCCAGGATTCATATTAAATCCTAAAGCATTAACTAAACTATAGGTTCTTCAGTCATAGGTCCCCAACCCCACCCCCTCCCGCTCTCCCCCAAGGGGAAACAGCTTTAACTAGTGAGGGCCAATTCTGTGCCCCTTCCTCTCAATGACCACATGCTTGGCGTGAGCCTGAGATGTGCCCTGTGAATTGTCCCCATCATGGCTGGACAGAGACGTGCCACCAACCCCCATTCCAGGAAGGACCTGCTGCCCAGCTGCCAGGGGTGCAGTCAGCAAAGAGCCTCCAGCTGTCCCTTCAGTGTGGCTTCAGCTGCAGAGAGCCACCTCACCCAGGGCCTTGACCTTCCCAGAGTGGCCCAATGCGGGGGTTGGCAAATACAGGGGTACAAAGTCTGGCTATTTGGCCCAAAGCAGGCCATTTACCTTTAGAGTTCTGCATGGGGTGTGGCCAGCCAAGGCTGTACTTGGGCCTGGACTGTGGCTCAGCTTCCCCATCTGCTGGCTCCTGTTTCCTGCCCTCCCTCCCACAGGTGGTGACAGGGCACTTTCAGTGAATACCCCACCTAACGAGATCTCAGAGTCTGCTTCCCAGGAAACACACCCAGTCTCCCATCTGCAGGAGCAGCTCCCAGGGCATGAGTATCTCCCCGTGCTGGGTGTGAGTCTACTGATGACAAATGCTTATTTTTAATATCATACAGCCCCCGAACATAAAGCAACTACTTCCTCTGTAGTGCATCCAAAGAAATGGTGGGCTGTCACCCCACTGAAGAAAAAGAAATTGCTCTGTTGCCTTTATCAACAGATGACATGTAGGCTTCTCTCATGTCACACAAACCCTGTGTGGTAGCTGTTGGTGATGCCCCGCACAGATTGCCTTTACTTGGCTGGTGCATCCATCCCCCTGCTGCTGGGAGTTCGGTTGCAAACTGCTCACAGCAGCACCCTTCTTCTGAGAATTGTCTTCATCTGATTGGAGTCACTTTGCCAGAGATGCCCAAGAGGTTACATCCTAATTCCTGGAGACAGTCCAATGCCAATACCTGATTGTAAGGGACACAAAAGGCTAGCCCTTTTGTCTCAGGGGGGTATAAATCAAGGATGCCACTCATGCTCTGGAGTTCCCTTGAGAGCAGGCTGAGGCCTTACTACAGTTAGTCAGTTGGGCTGATGTGTTCGCTCAGCGTGGCCCTTTGCCCCACCCAGCTTCCCCCACTCCTTATGGGTTTCACCTGAGACTCTTTAAATCGCTCACTCATATGAGAATCCTGATGCAGGCTCTGCCTCTGAGGAACCTGATCTAAGGTGATACTCTCTAGGTGATTTAAGGGATGTTTAAAATAATTTTGAATGTATGCAATTTTAGCCTCATTCATTGACTTCATGAGATAGGATTTCCTCTTCATGTTTCCCCCGTGCCTAGCACTGTCTGAGACATAGCAGGCTCTCAGTTTCACTTTGGCTGAGTGAAGAGATGAATGAACGCACAGCGCACCATGTTTGTCCTGTCCCCTTGCTTTAACAACCTGTAGTCAGCACTTAGCCATCAGTCTGACACCCGGCTCTTTCAAGACTGAACTGGCACCAAGGTTAGCAGTGAAGTCCATGGGGTTAGTTTTCCCTAAAAGCAGAGAACTCACAACGTCCCACAACCAATCTTGTTTCCTAAAGAAAAGTGTGGCAGTTGTGAAGCTAATTCCATCTGATTTCAGGTGCTTTGCATACAACCTTTGAGGGCCGGGGATGGATAAGAGACACAGAGGCCTTATTGAAACGAGCCAGGTTGACGGCCCCTCCACCAGGGCAGGGGGCAGGGGAGGGGGGAGTGAGAGAGCTTTCCGGAATGGAAATGTAAATTTTCCAGGCTGCCTAAATGCTTTCCTTAGAGTTACTGGCAAGCTTTCACAAAGATTATACACAGAAAATGTGCTGCTCTATATTTCAGTCTGTTTTTCTAAGCTTAAAAACCTAAGCAAATATTCAGTAGTTGGTTGATTCTTAATTTTGCAACCTGTCTAAGTGAAGAGTCAAAGGCCATAAAATAGGCATTCCCAGAACAGCCACGGAATATGCATCTCAAGTACAAGGGGGCAATTTCTTAAATCTGTATGTCACAAGGACAATTTGGGGGCCAGATGGACCTGGATTTGGCCCAAGGCTTGGCCACCCACCTGTTTGCTGACACAAGACCTGTTGCTTTGACTTCTGAATCTCAGTCCCCTTCCCTGAAATCGGGGAAATAATGCCTGCTTCTTAAATTTTACCGAAATAATGAGCGTGTCACTTAGCATTGATAGGGTGACCAACTTCTTCCAGGTTTGCCCAAGAATGACCTGTTTTAAAACAACATCCTGCATCCTTGGGAGCCTCCTCAGGAAGGCTACTCACCCCAACGATAGCCGTTAACATTAATTCTACTCACAAAATGATGTCAGTCCCACATACCAAATTTACAGAGAAAACTCCAGTTCTTCTGAAACCATAGCTATTGCTACTTCTTTTAACCGATGTCACTACTAATAATCCTTTAAGACATGCACGTAGATAAAGGACGAACTGGAGTTCTGTCTTCCAGTGATGGGTACAGGTTTCAGGCCCCAAGCAAATCCATTTTTAAATAATTAAACTCTATTACATCCAGAAAAGTAAACAATTGGAGCAACAGTGTGTTTGCTTGGAAGCGTTTTGTAAAAGAGAAGTCTGAGGCATCTGTGGGGAGGAGCCCACCCCTTTTACAAGAGCTCCGATATTCAGGGGGTGGGGGTCACTGTACTGTGATTACCACCTGGAAACCTCAGGTTTCAAGCCCAAATGAGAGGGAGAAAGAAGACGAGAAGGGGAACCACAGTGCCAGATTATTTTCTATAGAAATTCCAAGGAGCCACTTTGCCCTATGATGAGAAAAGAGCAGTGTAGACACACAAGGCAATTATAGCATTTTGTTCCTCAGGGTCTATGAATTTTTTAAAAACGTAGAGGTTTTCTCTTCTGATGTGGCTTTCAACCAGCCAAACCTTTTTATTTAACCCACTCTCTTTATTCAATGACAGGGAAAATAAACAAACAAAAAGTGTCCTGATTGCAATTACTGGCTTTAAAAAAAATCTTATGGCTCTGAACTCAATGAGGACAGAAGCCTGTTTGGCACCTTTAGCTTTCTTGGCTGCCTGCTGAGTCAATCCTTTTCCCACATCTAAAATTCTTGTTTTGTGAGTCTTATCACCATTGACTCCTGTTAATGGGCTTCCTCTTGTTTCTCACCCAGTTTTACAGCTTTTCCTTTCTCCCCTTGCCTTATTTTAATTTCTGCAGGTTTGGTACTCTGAATCATTGATTTTAATCCTCTTAACACTGCCTCTTTAATTAGAGGTAATTTATTGGCTGCCATTTCTCAAGGGTAAGCAGATGGACTCTGATATCTTCCTGGCAGCCTCAAACACAGATGGTCTTGTTTCTCTTGGGGTTGAAAGTCAATGCTGCAGGTCATTCCCTGCAGAAGTGGGGACAACCGGCTGCTCCAGGGGCGCCCGGACTCAAGAGCACTGCCAAATCTGCTTGGCCTTTTCTCCTCTCCCTCAAAATGGAAACAGAGATGTTTTCACAAATATATCTATACCTAACATAAGGTTGGATGATTCTTTTCACAGTGCCTTGCAGACAACAAAGAAAAAACAGCTGAGATTATGATTTATCAGACACTGATTTTCCTGTATAACTAGTATTTTAAGTGTACAAGTAATACATAATTATGGTAAAAGAGATCCAGAGGAGAGAAGGGCACAGTGGGAAGCAACACTGGCTCCCATGTGCTGGCCACGCCTGTGCCTCTCCCAGAGGTAACGGGTGAATGATTTCTTATGGAATGTGGCTGGATTTCCTAAGCACATTTGAGCAGACAGCTACCTTATTCTCTCTCCCCGTACTAGGTACATCCTTCCCAGCCTCGGATTGTGGCTGGATTATATATCTATTTGCTTGCTAACTTACTTAGTTTTTACACCCTCATGAGATTATAAACTTTAAGAAAGTAGGGACCCAGTCTGTGGTGTTCACCACAGAATTCCCAGAGTCTAACTCAGTGCCTGTCACCCAACAGATAATCTGTTGAAGAATGTATGTGTGAATATAAATCTTCAGAGAGAAAGGGGAAATAAAAAAATCTCTGGAACTAGAACCTCTTTCCATTGCCCTGCCTGAACCTCAACTTTCCTACAGGGTTCAGTTACGTTCCTAACTGACTGTTCCCTTGCACTGTCCCTAAGAGGTGGCTGGGACTGTTACTGTGCTCCCATTCCTGAGAGGTAGCTGAGGTCACTCAGGCCATGCAATTTGCCCAAGGCCAATGGCAATATAGGTGGTGCACTGAACTAAAAACAGTGGTCCCAGCTCCTACATCCAGCCCCCCACAACTGTCACAGCTCATTCAAAATCCTCCACCATCTGGTTTCAGGTGGTGGGAAGGGAGATCATGGGGTCCTGAGCGGACAGACCTGGGTTTGTATTCCGAAACAGCTGAGTCTCCGCTCCACCTGCCATGTTGGCTGAATACCGCCTTTCCAAGCGTGTTTTCCCAGGTGGGGAGCGACACTTCTTACCTCTTAGAGAGTGTGTCTGGCTCCTAGTAGACACTCCAAAAATGCTAGTTTCCTCTTCTTATCCTTCCCAGAAGATTAAAGACTGAGACTTGTCAGCTGTAACTCAAGACATTTTTCTTCTTTTCAGTCAAATCCCATTAAAGAGAGACAGACAATAATAAACTTGCAGCTGTTCCCGAATTCCATGATTTACTTGCTGCTGCTTCATACATTTTTTGGCATTCATTCAAGGTTAGTCAGGAAAAAATTTAATTTCAGCAAGCCCACCAAGGGCCAGGTTGTTGCCTCCAAAGGTAAGGATCAGGACATGCCCAGAACGCCCAGAGCCTGGAGCAAGTCCCGTACAACCCCTGGCCCCAGGTGAGGAAGGCTCAGCCTGGGGCTTTTATCTATCAGGTGTCAAGTGCTAAAAGCAGGTGTTGCTTTGCAACTTGAACCTCAAATAGATCAAACGCTAGGAAGGCAGTAGAACCTGCTCTGGAAAAGCACTGGGCTCCCACGGGTAGTATCATATGACAGTGGTGCTGGAGTGGGGGAAGATGGAAGGGAAACCTTCCTCATTTTAGTGAAGTATTAGGCCAGTTCATTCAATCAGCAGGTAGTTAGTGAGTGCTTATGAGGCCCCCAACCCTGAAGTCAGCTCAGGGGGCAAGGGAAGAATACAAAGAAGAAGAAGGAATTTTCTGCCCCAAGAGGCTTCGAATAGAATCGGCTTTTCTGGAAACCCTTAGATGAATAGTGAGTCTTGCCATTCTTCACCTACATAAGGTGGCAGCCAATAGCCAGATGCTTGGTGGAAATCACTGCACGAGCTCACGTGCACGCACCCCTAGCCTGCCAGGGTCAAACTATGGAGTACCTCAGCACCCTTCTAAGAGGTCTCCCTCTCTTTGGTTTTCCCCAGTAGTTTATTTTATTCTCTCCCTCCTTTTAATGTCATGTTTTCATTTTTCTAGGAGAACTTCATATTTACTTTGCAAGCTCTTCTCAGAAACCTCATATGGCTGCCATCCAGGAGAAATTCTGGGCTGGCCCTCGCCTCCTTTCTGGGTCAGGCGTCCCGCTGCGGCCACAGCCATTTGTGTGACAGGCTACACCCGTCATTCCTGGACTAGACCAAACCTTGCCAACAGTCAGACACAGCGGGGAGGGAGAGTAGGAGGAGGAGGCTGAGCTGAGAATCAGCCCAGGCGTTGGCTCATTCCCTTAGCATTGTCTGGTCACTTTGCCAAGAATAATAAAGCACCTCGAAAAGACCCAGCATCTGAAGATATGAAGCTCCCTGGGAGGCCAGCCACATACTGGGAGCTTCAGCTTCCCAGAGCTGTAGCCACATATAATTTCCACCGTAGCTGAATGCTTGAGGAGGTAGCTTGGGGAGAGGAAAACACGAGTCCTAAGCCTGAGGAAAGGGCACGTGGAGGCTGGAGAGCGGAGATTTGGAGGCAGCCAGAGTTCCCAAACAACTACTTAGCAGGAGAGAACAAGCAGCTACAGAGCTTCCTTTTGTGTCGTTTGCTAAACTCAGGAAAGGAACTGGGGAAAGCAGACCGAGTCAATAATTTGTCACTGATGTGGCATCGAAGGGGTCCCAGGTGACTAGAGGGAAAAGGTGCCACAGGAAAAGAGAGCTCCCTGCTAAGATAGTCAGTTCCAATTTGTGAAAGATCACTTTGGTCACATTGTTTTTGCCAGTTAACACCTGTTAACACCAGGCAAAATGACAGGGCCAGAGGGAACTGACAGAGGGAACTGACAGAGGGAAGGTCCAGTTTGTTTGATGGAATGGAAGTGATCCCTTTGGCTCGGAACATGAGACGCTGCTGTTTGCAGGCCTCGCGGCCCCTCCTCACCCTTCAGAAAACGATCAGAACCAGGGGGCGATTTTGCCTATGCGAAATGGAGTGGTCGCTACCACCCCCCAGTGGCCTTTAATTTCTTTCAAAGCACCATTTATTTCATATTATCTGGGTTCCCACCCTCGCCCGCATTAGTGTTGGCAGCTGCTTCAGAGCAAAGGACATACTTGCCCTTTCCACTCCCGAATGGTTGGTGCCTGGTACCTAGACGGTTCTCAATAAATGGAGAGTAGATGAATGACCCCAAAGACTGCTTCTGGGAACTGGTGAGGAAGTTTCCAGGCCTAGCAAGAGTCAGCTGTAATGCACAAATGTTTTAAATCTGAATGGGGGTACCGCAGTCGGCCTGTGCATGACAATTTGTGCTTCATGAACGAGTTCTTCTGGGGAAGGGAAGCTTTAAATAAGGGCCAAAGACCCATCAGCCAGGTGGCCTGATGATATACAGGGCAATGCTGTGCCACACTAATAGATCATCTCCAGGAAGCAAAGGAAGACAGGAAGAGGCGACGAGATACTGCCCGAGCCAGACACTGAAAATGCAGGGAGCTTTAGCCCAGAGCATAAGAAAAAAACTAGGAAGAAGCAGTACGTCAAAGCCCTGGAGGGAATAGAAAGAAAACTGACTTCCTTGGACAGAGCCTAGGCAGCTGAGAGCTGTGTTGGTGTGAGCTGGCTCTGCTGACCAAAGCTGACATCAGAGGGAAGCTTGTGCTGTAAACCAACACCTTGGATAGAAAGCCTTCATTCGTCACAGCCTTTCAGGGACCCAAGGCATCTGGTGGCTTGTGGGGTCTCAGCATAGGAAGCCCACTGTTACACTTCAGCAACAGTCTGAACACTTACCATTCAAGTGATCTGCTCCCTGGTCTTATTTTGGAAACAGTCACAACGTAGCCATTGTTCATTGAATTGTGGGAACAAAAGCTGCAGGGATGGCTGATGGCTTATTGGCATAGGCCACCTGCCTGTGGTGCTTGGTTAGTCAGGTGTGTGTGGTCCTCACTCCCCTGCAGCCCAGCTTCCGCTGCTGCTAGAGTCGGGGGTCTGGATCCGCTTTAATTACCACCCAAGACCCCAGAGTGTGTGTGAGTGTGGACCGAGGAGGTGCCTTCTTTAGCTATGTACAGGTCTCCATTTTCATCTGCGGACTGCAGACAACACTATCAACATTTCAGAGTCATTAGGAGGATTCGATGAGATAATAAAACAGTGTGCTTAGTACCCCCACGCTATGCCTAGGACAGGCCTAAGGAAGAAGGACTAAGCACAACTAACTGGCTTGAAATTCTTATGTTCCACAACCTCATCACCTGCTGGTTAGCATGTAAACTGGTATAACTGCTTTGGAAAACTAGTTGTACCTATTAAAGTTGCACACATCCACACCCTACGAGCCGGCAACTTCACTCCTACATATCAACCGAAAAGAAGAGAATTTCCACAGATGGGCAGGCACAGGAGTGTTACATGGAAACAACCTCAGTGTCCTTTGACAGATGGTAAGACAAAGAAGATGTGGCATACAGACACGTGGAATACTACTCAGTCATAGGAAAGATGAAATGCCTCCATTTGTGACAACATGGATGGACCTTAGGGGCATCAGACTAAGTGAAGTCGGTCAGATGGAAAAAGACAGGAACAGTATGATCTCACTCATCTGTGGGATGTAAAACAGAAAGCAACATGAACAAACGACCTCTAGATATAAACAACAGAATGGCGGTGAGCAGAGGGGAAGGGATGTGGGCAGACGGGGAGGGTGAGGGGAGGGTCAAATGTATGCCGAGGAGAGGAGACTAAAATTCGGGTGGTGAGCGCCATGGAGGACACAAACAGTATGTCGCACAGCTGTACACCTGAAATATAATGGTATTAACCAATGTTGTCCTAATAAATTTAATTTTATTTTTATTTTAAAAATTTTTTAAAAACACACATACAACCAAAAAAATGTTAATGTCTGTATTGTTCACAATAGCCCCAAACTGAAAACAAACCAAATGTCCTTCCAGCAGAATGAAATATGCATAATGAAAGTGAGGAAATTTCTGCACCTCACAACAGTGTGGATGAGCCTCGCTAGCATAATGTTGAGCAAAAGAAGGCAGACACAAGAGAGTGCATGCTGTGTCATTCCATGGAGAAGAATCTTGAGAATAAACAAAACTGGTGTGCGGTGCTGGATGCAAGGAAGGTGGTCACGCTGTGGGTGACAGGTGGTGACTGGGGAGGGTCACAGGGAGGATTTCTGGGGTAGTGATGATGTTCTGCATCTTCATATGGAAGATGGTTACATGGGCATGTCACTTATAAAAATTCATTGAACTTGGGACTTATGCAGTTCTCTGTATGGATGTGATATGTGGTAGATTACGTTTGCTCCTAGCTGTCTCTCCACTGGGAACAGAGAATACTTCCTTGCCCTACTGAGGTAGAGCTTGCCCACATGACTTGCTTTGGCTAATAGGAGGTTGGTTGTTATGATGTGAGCAGAGGCATGAAATGTGCCTTGAATAGTTGGCTTATGGCCCTCTTGGATTTCTGCTGTTGGGCAGGAAAAATACTTCTCTACACCCTTCAGAGTTCTGCTGGCTGGTTTAAGAATTAAACTGGCACAAGCCAGATGAACAGGAGAAAATCAAGTTTAATTTCATACCTATTGAGGTCTCACAGATATGAGACCTACAGAAATGACCTAAGCAGGCAGCTTTGATACTTTTTAAAGAAACGATAAATTCATGAAGAATTGACAAGACTAAGAAACTTAGGCTTAGGTGCTTAATTAGTAAGGAATCTAGGCAAAGTTGGTTTGCACGGCCCTGCCAACCCCAAATTTCCTCTCTCTGGAGATAAGGGGATCTTTCACACAGGAGAGTTATTTCCTGCTTTCAGAGAGACAAAGAACAGTCAGAGTGTCCTTTATGCACCAGCTGTTTCTTAAGTAACTTTAATTCAAAATAATCAATATGCTCAAGTGGCATATTTGGGGGCAGCCTGCCTTGAGTCCCAACACCGCATAGTCATAAGAAGCGGATATTTCAGAGTGGCGCTGCCCTTTTGGCCTGATTCCCAGAATAATACACACGGGAAAGAAGGTTCCGCTCACCTTGGAACTGGAGCCTGGAGCCTGAAGTCAGGCCTCACTCATTCAAGTTGCAGCGGATTACAAAAGGGGAACAAAGATTGCTGTTTTAAGTCAGTGAACGTTGATGTTTTTTCCAGCATTATTATGACGATAGCTAATGCATGTAATTCTTCTATAAAAAAGTACTTTACGATCTCACTTGTCTCATTTTAAAGTTATTGACACCCACCTCCAGCACTTAAACAGCCTATCCATATCCTACAATTAAATGAGCCTCAGCTTCTTTGTCTATAAAATGGGATGATGCTTATTTCCTAGTGCTCTTGGGAAGATTTAATGAGCCAGTAGACCCAGGAGTGCTCTGTAAATTGCAGAACACAGCTTTAAAGTGACGGATGACAAGGACAGGAAGTGAGGTGGGAAAGCAAATGTGCAGACCATGTCACGCACCAGGCAAGGCTGCGTCCTCCCTACCATGGCGCACCCTGGCTCAAAGGGTAAGGTCACAGGTGAGGAGAATAGGCTAGAGGACAAATGTCAGGGCCCATACTAGTGCTTCTGAGTGTAGTTCTGCGGAACCCAGTCTGCCTTGTAGATAGCAACAGTTAGGCTTCTAGAAGGCCAATTTATACACAGGCAAATTAGGCATTAAGAATCCCAGGAGGGCCACTGAAATCTTCCAATCTACTCCCTACCCATTACCTTCTACAGTATCCACCAGTGTTTAATTTAATTAAGTTATGGCACTGTGTGCATAACCATCCCTGTGAATCCTTACTGCCTTTCTTTTTCTTCTTTTTTTTTAATCCTCACCTGAGGGCATGCTTATTGATTTTTTTTTTTTGTAGGGGGTTGGGGTGGGAGGGAGAAGGAAAGAGAGGGAGAGAAGCATTGATGTGATAAGGAAGCATCGATCGGCTGCCTTATATGCTCCCCAATGGGGGCCAAACCCACAACCTAGGCATGCGCCCTGACCGGGAATCAAAACTGCAACCTTTCGGTTTACAACATGATGCTCCAACTGACTGAACCACACTGGCCAGGGCCTTATTGCCTTTCTTATGGCACTTCTCAGTTTACAAAGAGCAAGCCCATCTATTCTCTCATTTTGGTATTATTTCCATTGTGTGGATAAGGAACTTGAGATTCTGAGAGATTAAATGATTCCTGCAACTCTACTTAGTTAATGAGCATTCGAGCTGAAATTGCAACAGGTGTTTTGACCAGAGCTTTGAGTGGTAACTCACTGATGTGAGCAGGAATTCCATCATTAGACGACCAGTTGTGCCCTCAGAAAACTGGTAGCATAGGCCTGAGGGGACAGGACCAGTAGGTTTTGACAAGGGAGAAGGCAAAAATGGGTTTGGAGCATCTGGTAAGCAGTGGACTTTGAATGGGGTGGGGCGTGGGCGAGACCTCAAAAAGGGAGGGAGAGATGGAGCGGGCAGAGGAAGAGCCTGAAGAGACTGAGCGGGCCTCCGGAGGGCGTTCATTCCCACGGGAGGGGCACTTCCCAACAACAGCTCTGGGAGCAAAGAAAGGGTCAGAAAGGATGCTAACTAGGCCAAGGACACCTCATTCCTGCTTCCTTTCTAACAGCAACAGTCTGGGGGTGAGGCTGCCACCACATTCTCCAGCAAGAGTCCCCCTTGGGGATTCCCACTGCCCACCTGTCAGAGGGTCTGAGGTAAAATGTCAGGCTTTCTCCCACCACACTGGTCATCTCTCTCTCCTTCCCTGCCCACTCCCCACCCTGCCGATAACCCCTGAGACTGGCTGATGCTCTGGCCTGAGACTGGTTGCTGTAGCCAGCACAGTCCTCATTATCAAGATGGCTAGACCTGAACAAAGCCGTATTTAAGCAAACACACTTCCTTTAGAGTGCAACTATCGAGGACCCACTTCAGCTGATTCAACAAACAGAGCAACCCTCGGGTAGGTGTTGGGTCTTGCAATGTTGTTTGCACCAGTTTTCTCATGGGTGCGGCAGAGAACTTCCTTAGGTCAGGTGAGTCTTCTCTGTTCCTTCCCTGGGTACAGTCTCAGCGGGGCCCTGCCCTGAAGCCAGCTTCCCTCCCTTTGTCCAGTCCCAGGTTGGTTCTGTAGCTATGACTTACCTCTGTGGTTCGAAAACCGTTCTGTTTCTGGGTCTGGGTGCCTGAGCTGAGACTCTGAGGGTTCGGGCACTGGGTCCCACAGCTCATCTTCTTCTCTGGGTTGGACATTCCACCCGGGGCTGTAGGTCGGGGCGCACCATTGGAAGGCAGTCCGTCTTCCAGCACACCTGGCAAAGGGAAGCAGAGAATGGCGCTAGAGTCTTGCATGTGGCAATTGTCTTGGGGACAGTCCCCAAGAGCCTGGAAAAAATACAGTCAAAGAGAAGAAAGAAGAGTGACCAGAATTCCTGCCTTGCCAAGTTACCCTTTTCTAGAAGAACATGTGTTTCTTTTGTTTTGTTTTACAAAAATGTGATTTAAAAAATAATTTTGTAACCTGAAAATTTTACTTACTACCTCAGTGGCATTTTCCCATGCCATGAAATATTGTCATATTATTTTTTATGTGCAGTCTGCTGTTGTGCGGAAGGGTGACCATTTATTTTGCTAACCCCTTCTGGTTGGATATATGTTTTCACTTTTCCAAAATAAATGTTACTGTGATGAAATTCTTTGTAGTTAAAGCTCTACTCTTAATTACTTCCTTAGGATGAATTCCAAGGAGTGGATTACTGGTTTGAAGGTTACACAGTTTTTTACCAGAATTCCACCTCAAGGTGTCAGACTATGTCCCTCCCATAACAAATGCCAAGAAATGATAAAATAAGGTTTAAATGGCCTTACTGAAACACAAGAGGGGGAATACAGGGAGGAATTTATGCAAGATGCAAAAGAGAAGCGTAAAAGCATGAAGGTGCACATCCAGAGGGAGACGAGAAGAGGGCCGAGGCTGTACGACAGCCACAGGGAGGCCAGGAGCAGCCAGGTACATTGGCTGCTCTGCTCCACCAGATGAGGCCAGTCAGCACGGAGCAGCCTGTGAGGGTGGCATATTGTGATAGCATGAGAACTGTGTATTTGGTCTTCATCCCCAGGTCCTGGCACAGAGCTTCTAAAGCCCTTATTATAATGTCCTGAGTGATGGGTGATAGGATCATCTTTTGTCATGACTTTGGTCTTTGCTCCTATACCCCTTGGAACTTTGTGAGTAACAGGAGAGAGAGGAGAGCTATTTGCTCTAATGGGGCAACTCGGGCCCCTCTTCCACACCCCAGTCCGCTTCACTGGGAAGGCTGGTTGCCAGGAAGGCTTCACTTCAGTGAGAAGCTTGGGACTTCCAGTCTCATCTCCTGAACCTCCAGGGAGGGGAAAGGAGCACGAGATTGAGTTAACAGTTGATCATACTGTGTGATGAAACTTCCATAAACCCCGTAAATAACAGTGTTTAGGAAGTATTAAGGTTGGTGAGAGCACCCCATGTGCGAGCAGGGTGGTGCCCCCTGACTCCACGAGGACAGAAGCTCCTGCCTTTGCGACTCTCCTGGGCCTCACCCTACACACCTCTTCCTCTGGCTACTCATCTGTGCCCTTTGCAATGCCCTTCACAATAAATGTAAGTAAAGTGCTCCTGAGTTCTGTGACTCATTCTAGACAAATCTGGCCTAAGTATTTCTCAGAACAGAAGGATCATGTGAAATTGAAATATCCTTCCAAGTGCTGAGCAGGATAAATAAAAAGAAAACCAGACCTAGATAGATCTTAGTGAGATTTCAAAATGTCATTGATAACAAGAAAAGCTTCAAAATGGGGGAAAAATCCAGAATGAGATTGACTTCAGATATTTCATCAACAGTCAATGGACATTAAGACTGAAGCAAGGTATTCAAGATTTCAAAGGATGTGTACATTTTAAGGTCTTTTGCAATGCGTTGCCGAATTTATCCCTATAAATCTCCTATTACCCCACGCCCTTTTGCTAACAGTATATGAAAGGACAGTATTTCCCAAATCCTCACAAACACTGAATATTTTCTTTTTTTGTTTCTCATCTTTGCCACTTTAACACGCAAAATAAAGTATCTCATTGATTGGGCTTATACTTCTTGATTTCCTAGAGATATTACATTATTTACATGCCAGTTGGCTAATTGTGTGTGTTTTTAATTGTCAAGTTGTTTGCCTATCTTTCCTTTTCAGGTGTTTGCCTGGGTTTGCTTTTCATCAAACTTAAGGAAAGCAAACAGAATCCTTTCCCAGAGTGTTGAGAAGTCGTTGGCCCCAGGCACAGCACAGCGTACCTGCCTGCTAAGGACGGGAGGGGTGGGTGACGAGGCAGGGCGGGTGAGGCTCCCGTCCCAGCACCACTGAGAGAGAGGTGAGCCAAAGGAGGCATGTCCACAGGCCACCCACCTACTCTGCAGACTGCTGAGAGGTTCCCACCTGTGGCCACAGACAGAAATCAAAATTCAAAACGTTGAAAGTCACAACAGAAAGTGCCTGGTCCTGTGTTTCCCAACTGGCAGGCCCTAGTATGCGGGAACGCTGTGAATCGATTCCAGATATGCAGAGAAATGGGCTCCTTCAGTTGGGCTGACCCCAAATCTTTGTGACCCCTTCCTCCACCAGCTGGGAGCCTGCACCCCTTTTCTTCCTATCTCCCCTCCATCCTGCACCAAAAGGGCCTCCAATGCATGTGTATGACACCCCAGCACACACACTCAATCTTTATCTCCCCTTCTTCCTGCGAACAGCTGCCCCTGGGCTATGTGCAAAGCTGGAGAACCTGGGAATAGGCACGGTGTAATTTGGGCTGCTGATTCCAGGGTCCTGGCACCCACGTAAGAGTCTAGAGCAGAGCTTCTCAGCGTGGTCCAGGCACCACACAGTTGTTACTGGCCTGCTGTGGGGTAAGAATGAAAAACACAAGTGCTCAGAAATTTCTATGGCAACTTGACATTGCTGGAACATTCAAGGGTGAACTTGTTTGGCTGAACTCCTCAGATTAAATAAGGGATAGACCAGTTCTGGCGCTAACGCCCATGGTGAGTCACAACTGGTGTGAGCCGCGCATTAGTCAGGCACGTCGGCCGCATGCTTGTCTGTGATGCTGGGAAGGGAAAAGCAACTGGCCCTGAAGGAGGGCTGCGGGCTTTGGCAGTGTGTCCCCTTGGCCCCTAGATATTTTGCCCTGTGGGGAAGGGTGGGGTCGAGGTGGGGATGAGGAAGGGGGCTTCTAACACACAGACCCAGCTTAATTACATCTAGAACACAGCTGCCTTCGGCCCTTGAGTTAGCCAATGCTACGCTGGCCGTTTACCTTGTGCTGTATGCATGTTACCCTTTCCTCTTCCCTAAAAAAATTGTTTTACTTACTGTCACAGATTTATTTGATAGTTGAACTGAATCAACTAGTTCAGACCCCCATGTACAGACAGATTGCTTCAGGGTTGTCAGAGGTGAATGTCACCATTTTCTATGTGGGTCATGACTTGGAACCTGGGTCCAGGGCGGGTGAGAGACACCCAATGAGTGCCCCATGGTGCTTCCAGCCTGGGTGAGGATGGCCACTACCTTTTCACCCAGAGACACTTCAAGACGCACACCTGGCCCTAACCCGCCCCATGCCCACGGCCAGGCCCCTTAGGGGTTAGAGGACAGGGATCAGAGCTGCCTTTCCCTTCCCCACACCCTATGGAACCCAGCTTCTGACCCAGGATGAGGCCAGCAAGGCAGAAGGGGAGGCCAGAGGCACCAGGGGCCAAGAGCAGGCAGCACAGAACACTCCCCAGGAGGTGGACAGGCAGCAGGAAGTGGGGCTGAGCATCACTCAGGGCTGCAAGCCCCAGACACATGCTCCAGATGTCGCTTACTAAACACAATCTCAGAGTTCAATTACTAAGAATTTCAAGATGGTGTCTACGAGCATTAACTCAGTGAGCCCCTTGGAGCCTGGGAGGCAGGCCCTGCACAGCTGCACCTGCTGCTGACCCAGGAAAGTGGCTGACGCTGGACAGAGATGGAGGCAGAGCTGTGGTGGTCAGGTCCCCACAGCTAGTCCTCCCCTCTCAGCGGCACTCGGTGCCTATGTCTCTCAGCTCAGCCTCAGGGCTCGCATGGTGCGGTTTGACCAACACTCACTCACTCCATCCAGTGTTTTCAGTTTTTCATCGGCAGTGCAACAAAAATCAGAGCTCTAGTCCCCTAAACCCCAACCCAGGGACCTCCTCATCGGTTATATATGAACAACCAAACTACTTCATGGGCTGCTGTAGGGATTAAGCAAGACACCATGTAAAGGTCCTGACCATGTCTGGCATATACATTGTACTTATTGTTTATGGCCCAATACCAGCTGCCTGGTCTCCTTGTGGCAGCCCATCCATCAGCCACAGTCCTGATATATGAGTCCCACTGTCAGCATCCCTTAAGTGCTTCAGGGCTAACAATGGGCCCACTGAACCTGATTAACAAGAAGAGAAGCTCTGATGACAAGTTCCATCCCCAAACAGTGAGCAGGGGCCATCTGCCCAGTGTCAGGTGTTGGCAAGAGGTCACCACAGGGGGTCAGTAATGGGGGTCATTTACTGTTACTCTGCCTGCAATGAACCAGGTGATTTTGCTGCATAAATTTAATTGAGTTTGCTTTTTTTCTAATTCTAAAATTAGTAGATGCAATGTTAGAAAACTTGTACACTACCAAGGAAAAATAATTTACCTCCTCACCCAGAGAGATATCTTATTAGCAGGAGGTGTATGTCCTGTCCTTCCAGCAGATGCTACCAGTGCCTGCCACAGTCCACTTACCTGACCCCTTACCCATCCCCCAATCTCCCCCCAGCTGCCATATATACTGGTGGCTAATGGCGAGTGTCTGTCGCCTTCTCCCCAAGTCTTGCCCTTCCTAAAGGAAGCCCTCTTGCCAGGAGAGACTGGCCAGTTATACTGGGGGCAGCCCATGGCCAATGACTGACTAGAAAAGTATGTGTGTGATTGGGTGGGGGGCGGGGGGTGGGGGGAGGTTGTGTGCACAATAGCCCAGCCCCCTTGCTTCTGAGCAGCACAATTGCTGTCCCCCCACTCCAAAGCACCCCATGAGATCAGGCTGAGCCTGGACTAATTCAGAAACCACGTCTTTGCCCACTTGCTTCTCCTGGCCCACCCTGCTTTCCTCCTTCCTCCCCACACAGTTCTCCCAGGACTCTCTCCAGGAGTCATTTGCATAAAAGGTCCATCTCAGGCTCTGCTTCTACAGAACTGCACCTAAAACAGTGTATACAGATACCCCACATTTCTGGAATATTCCTTCTGCACCTCCACACTTGCTCTCCCCTCCTCTCTACCCTGCTCCGTGTCTCAGGATACTGACCGGAATGCACCTTGTCCACGGGCTCCTTGCATGCTGGCTTCTACTTGGCTTTGCCAGTTGGGCATCACCAGCTATTGAGGGGAGGGGTCTGTAGTAGCGGACTGAGGCATCTTTATTCCCCTGGTTCCCTCCCTGCAGTGTTGCCATGGGCGCTGTGTTCTCTATACACTCCCCCACCAGAAGAGGGCACAGAATCAAGAGAGGCTGTGCGATGAGGAGGTTCCTGATGGCTCCAGGGAGAGCTCAGAGGAGTGGTGGGAACAGAGGACAGATGGCAAGTGGCTGAGTAGGGTGTTACAGATGCTGTATCATCCAGTTCTTAGCGGCAAGCAACAGAAATTGAGACCAGTGGATTAAAGCAGAAAAGCAATTCCTTGAAGTAATCTGGGAAGCTCACAGGCTTTCCAGGAGGGCTGGAGGTTGAGGCATGGAGACCATCTATCAAGGAACAATGTCCCAAATCCCTCCACAGAGCCTGGTCCCCTGCCCTGGACCCTGGAAACTGACCTCAGCATTGCTGCTATGCTTTTTCTACAGAAGTTATAGTTGTCTTTCTGAAATTCAAGTTTAATTAGGTGTCCTGATTTTATCTAGCTATCTGTCTGGGGGAACGTGGTAGTGAAAGCCACATTGTACTAGGTGCTGAGCTCCACCTGCCTCTCTACCCCATTCCACCCCTCTCACGCCTGGCCAGTGAACAGTGACCTTAATTTAGGGAAAAGAAACTGATGTTCAACCCAGGTTGTATGTTTCCAGAGCTTGTGGCTGTAGCAAATGTTTACAGCTCCTTAGAGGAAAAACTCCCAAGCAGGCAGTTTTCAAATTTTAATGTGCCTGAGCCCCACCTGCGGTCTTTATTCAAATGCACATTGCTTCATCCAACCCTCAAAACTTCTGATTCAGTAGGAGCCCTGGAATAGGCATTTACCCAGTTCCCTCTACCCCATTCTACCCCCTGGGATGCTGAGGCAGGGAACTCTAAAGACTGCAGTTTGAGGCTTCCACAACACCCAGGCAGGTTTTGAGGGTTGTGTGCAAAGTGCCCATGTGCATTTCTTCCCACTGCAAATTCAGCAGCAGTACATTGAGGAACATTTGTGTGCTGCTACAGTGTGACTTTCTCTGATACTCCTCACAAAACTTTCATTCCATCCAAAAGACAAGCCAAGTCACTCATTTTCCCAAAACATAGGAAACAGCTGTGTCCAAAGCATGCTGAGTCTTTGCTATTTTGGAAGTGAAACTTAGAGGGGGCAGAGAATGGAAATGAAAAATGATAGCTGGAAACCATGTGGAGAGCAAACCAAGGGGCAATTCCTCCTCAACTCTAGTACCTGGCTTTTTTTGATGAAGGTGATCACAGAATTTAGCCAAAGTCACTGCAACCACCTGAAAGTCATTCCCCTAACGACCAAAAACCATAGTACAAGATATCAGCAATCTGTCTGGGAAGAATCTCTTAAAGTCAAATCAGACAAAACTCTGGCTCATCACACAGCGTCTAGGCTCAGGCCCCGAACAAATGGCTGATGATAATTTTGTCTGAACCGAGGTCTGTATGGAATAAACTGCAACTGCAGCCAACTACTGAGAATTTGTCTCATTTTCCCAAATGAGCTAGAACAGGAAGGTGTTTGTCATTTTCAACCTGATGAGTAATTTTTGAGCACGCACTGTATAAAATGGTGATATGTGGCTTTTGGTATGGCTAATATAAGAAAATCCTTTAAAAATCGTACATAACCATACATTTATGGTCAGTTGATTTTGGGGCAAATATGTTAAAATGATTCAACAGGGAAAGAATTGGTTTTTCAACAATGTGGAACAACTGGATATCTACATGAAAAATTATGAAATTGGACCCCTACCTCATACATAAGTTACTGAAAATGGATCAAAGATCTAAATGTAAGACCTAAAACATAATACACTTCAGAGGAAACATGGACATCAACCTTAATGACCTTGAATGAGGCAATGGTTTTTGAAAAATGACTTCAAAAGCACAAACAACAATGAAAAATAGACAAATTGGACCTCATCAAAATTTAAAACTTTTGTACTTCCAAGGACACCATGAAGAACATGAAAAAATAATTCACAGATATATAATTTGCAAATTATATATCTGATGAAGGATTCTTATTACCAAAGAGCTCTTACAGCTATATAATAAAAAGATAAATAACCAAATTAAAACATGGGTAAAGGATCTAAGGAAACATTTTTCCAAAAAGACATGAAAGTGGCCGATAAGCACATGAAAAGGTGTTGAACATTCTTAGCTGTCAGGGAAATACAAATAAAAACCACAGTGAGATCTGACTTCCAGCCAAGATGGAGGCGTAGGTAGACACACTATGCCTCCTCTCACAACCAAGATTAAGGACAACAAAAACATAGAACCAAATAAACCCAATCAGAACAGATAGAAAATTGAATTGTACGGAAGTCTGACAACGATTCACCCAGACCAGAAAGAGGGGCAGAGTTGGCGACCAGTGGAGAGGGGTTGCAGCAGGAAGAAGCAGTGGCTGGTGGTCCTGGGTGTGCAGGCAGCGGTTACCGAGCACAGGGAGGCAATAAGCAGACCAAGTGAGGCGCACAAGGTGGCTGACCTCGGTCACACATTCATGAGCAGATAAACCAGGCGAAAATGGGCAGACTGAGCAATGCGAGGCCCCAGCGCTGGGAAATAAAGCCTAAAAGCACCGATTGAAAACACCTGTGGGGGATGAGGTGCCAGCCTCACAGGAGAGTTCGTTAGAGAGACCCACAGGGTCCTAGAACCTACACAAGCCCACCCACATGGAAATCAGCACCAGAAGGGCCCAATTTGCTTGGGGAAGGCGGCAGAAGGGATTGGAATCCGAGAGAGAGCGGAGCAAGTGCCATTGTTCCCTCTCCGACCCCACCCCCACATCCAGCATCACAACCGAGTGACTGGGTTGCCCCGCCCTGGTGAACACCTAAGTCTCCGCCCCTCACTACATAACAGCTGCAACCAGAACAAAAAACAAACAAACAAACAAAAACCAAAAATGGCTCAAACAGGAGAACAGATCAAAGACCCAGACCTAATTCATCTAAGCAACCAAGAGATAGCCACCGTATCAGATGCACAGCTCAAAGCAGTGGTAGCCAATCTATCAGATGCACAGTTCAAAGCACTGGTGATTAGGAAGCTCACAGAATTGGTTGATTTTGGTCACAAATTAGATGAATAAATGAAGGCTACAATAAGTGAAATGAAGAAAAACGCACAGGGAACCAACAGTGATGGGAGGAAAACTGGGACTCGAATCAATGGAGTGGACCAGAAGGAAGAAAGTAACAACCAAACAGAAAAGAAGGAAGAAACAAGAATTCAAAAAAATGAGGAGAGGCTTAGGAACTTCCAGGACATCTTTAAACGTCCCAACATCCGAATTATAGAGGTACCAGAAGAGGAACAGGAAGAGCAACAAGTGGAAAACTTATTTGAACAAATAATAAAGGAGAACTTCCCCAATCTGGCAAAGGAAATAGACTACCAGGAAGTCTAGGAAGCTCAGAGAGTCCCAAAGAAGTTGGACCAAAGGAGGAACACACCAAGGCACATCATCATTACATTAGCCAAGATTAAAATGAAGGAGAGAATTCTAGAACAGCAAGGGATATGGGCACAGTCACCTACAAAGGAGTTCCCATCAGACTGTCAGCTGATTCCTCAAAAGAGACCTTACAGGCAAGAAGGGGCTGGAAAGAAGTATTTGAAGTCTTGAAAGGCAAGGACTTACATCCAAGATTGCTCTATCCAGCAAAGCTGTCATTTAGAATGGAAGGGAAGATAAAGTGCTTCTCAGATAAGGTCAAGTTAAAGGAGTTCATCATCACCAAGCCCTTATTATATGAAATGTTAAAGAGACTTATCTAAGAAAAAGAAGGTAAAAATATGACAGTAAAAAGACAGCAAACTCACAGATATCAACAACCACACCTAAAACAAAAGCAAAGTAAGCAAACAGCTAGAACAGGAGCAGAAACACAGAAATGGAGATCACATGGAGGGTTAGCAACATGGGAATAGGAGGAGGAGAGAGGGGGAAAAGGAACAGAGAATAAGTAGCATAGACGGTGGGTAGAAAATAGGGGGAGGGCAAGAATAGTGTGGGAAAAGTAGAAGCTAAAGAACTTATGACACACGGACATAAAGTAAAGGGGGGAATGTGGGTGGGAGGGGGTTTGCAGGGTGGAGGGGAATGATGGGGGAGAAATGGGACAACTGTAATAGCATAATCAATAAAATATAATTTTAAAAAACCACAATGAAATACTGCTTCACAACCACTGGGATGGCGATAATAAAAAGACAGATAATAACAAGTGTGGGCAAAAACGTGGAGAATCTGAAAACCTCATACACTGCTGGTGGAGATATAAAATGGTGCAGCCAGTTGAGGAATCAGTCTGGCAACTACCCCCAAGGATAAACATAGAGGTACCACATTACCTAGAGATTCCACTCCTGGGTATCTACTCAAGAGAAATGGCAAAGCCTGTACATGAATGTTCATAGCAGCATTACTCATAATAGCCAAAAGGTAGAAACACCCTGAATATGCATCAACTAATGGATGTGTAAGTAAAATATGGTATATAAATACAATGAGATATTATTTGGCAATAAACAAAATACAGTTCTGATACATGCTACTACATTGGCAGGCCTTGGAACATTATGCTGAGTGAAAGAAGCTAGTTACCAAAGGCCATGTATTGTATCATTCCCTTTATATAAAATGTCCAGAAATGGGCCAATCTATAGATAGAAAAGTTGATTAGTGGTTGCCTGGGGCTGAGGTTGTTGGGGAGAAAATAAGGAATGACTGCTACTGGGTAAGAGACCTCTTTTTAAGGGGACGAAAATGTTCTAAAATTGATTGTGGGGATGGTTGCTCGTTTAATTGCACACTTTAAATAGATCAGGTGTATGATATGTGAATTATAGCACAATAAAGCTGCAATTTAAAGAATGGCGAGCAACACATTTTGGAGTGCTACATTGACTCAAAAAGCATATTCGAACTTGAACAGCAATAGTTGGGCAGAGGAACTGGCTAATGGACCGATACAGTCTGTAAGGGCACCTGCAGTACCAGCCCAACTGTCCCCAAAGACCTCGGGTCCTAATGAGGAGGGCTGTGCTCGCTGAGATGAGTCACCAGCCTGTCACATCTGTACTTGGCCTTGGGAGTTGGTGGTGGAAAACATTTCCCCTGGTACCCAGCAGTGTGCAAGAAAGACGCCCACTGAGAGCAGCTGGAATGGAAAGGGTGGCAAGAAGCAAGCAGAGTCCTGTCTGTCCTTGGTGAAATCGGGCCTGCAGTCTGTTTTTCCCCAAAGAGACACCCAGGAGGCAACAAACAAGCTAATGACCTGGGAGGCAACTAAAAGGAAGAGTCAGACTCTCACTTTCCTTTTTCCTACTGATACCCCTAGAATCTGTCAGTGTCCTTGGAGGGCTCACTTACCCTTCCCTATCTTCTCCCTTTGATGGGCTCAGCGGCGCCTTCCTGGGAGTTTCCACCTCTGCTCCAAGGTCACCACACAGCAGGGCAGGTACTGGCCATATCTCTGTGTTAGTTTTTGAGGGGCTGCCCTACTCTGTGATAAAAATTCAGCTCTCTCCCTCATCAGACATGCCTCCTGGTCCACTGTTTCCATGGTCGGCAACACTGTTATGGGGGTAACAGCACCCTGTCCTCTTCCAGAGCCTTCCTCTCCCACTGCTCAGAACGATTCTTGTAAACTTTAACAATGTTTAGCTTGTGTATCGGTTTGTAGGTCCACCACAAGACAGTACCATGAACTGGGTGGTTTAATCAACAAAAACATATTTTCTCACAGCTCTGGAGGCTAGAAGTTCAAGACCAAGGTGTCAAGAAGGTTGGTTTCTTCTGAGGTACAACCTCAGCTTGTAGATGGCATTTCTTCTCCCTGTGTATTCACACGGCCTTTCCTCTGGGTATCTGTGTCCTCACCAGCTCTTACTATAAGAACGCCAGTCATGTTGGAGTAGGACTCACCCATCTGACCTGATCTTACCTTCATTACGTCTTCAAAGGACCCATCTGCAAACACAGTTGCATTCTGAGGTGCTGGAGGTTAGGGCTTCAGCATATGTCCCCCCAGTTAGGGGGACGTAGCTCAGGCCATACCTTGTATTCCTTTTATAAATCATGTTTATGTCTTTCTTATATAAGAAATAGATGTTTTATGCAGGAAACCTGAGTACTGATAAGAAAACAATTAAAAACTGAAAATGAGCCATACTCACACCAACGAGGGAAAACTGTTCACTGACACTTTGCCTGTCGTGCCCCCAAACCTTTTCCAATGCACAGACACACACGGTTTCTAAACAATGAAGCTAGACCACAATGCTGTTCCACTTTCCCCTTTATCTATCCACATTTCTGCTCGGCTCCACTCATCCCTCATCTTCTGCTTCCTCAGCATAGGTCACTTACTCCTTCTTTTAGCATTTGTTTTCCAATCAATCATCCGAAAAAACATTTATTCAGCACCTACTAGAGGCCAGGCACTGCACTGCGGTCGCAGGCTCCGCTTTCACTCACCATCTTTTTCTTCCTGACTGTCCCCATCTTTGCCTCCATCCCCCAATTTCACACCAGAGAGGACGCTGGGAAATGGAGGGCAAAGACTGAATTCTCACCGGAGGGAGAAGGAAGATAAGAATTTGAATGAGCATTGGCAAATGCTCTTTGAGAAAGGGAGAGAGAGGCAAGGCAGAGAATGTTAAGAAGATTATACATCTTATCTGTCCATGTATTTGACTTCTCCTTACTCTTTTTCTAAAATTTATTTTTATTGATTTTAGAGAAAGAAAAAGAGACAGAGAGAGAAACATTGATTTGTTGTTCCACTTACTTATGCATTCATTCGTTCATTCCTGCCTGTGCCCTGCCTGGGGACTGAACCCACCACCTCAGTGTATCGGGACGGCGCTCTAACACACTGGGCAACCCAGCCAGGGCTCTCCTTCCCCTTTCACGTGACAGTTCATATTCCCCCTTCTTCCTCAGGCAGAAACCGCCCCTCCAGGGGACTGTTTACTGTGCAGTCTGAGGCATTCTGACAAGCGTGTCATTATCAATGAACGCTTTCCAAGGATGCTGCCCGGGAAGAGAGGAGTGAGGTGGGGGGAGAAGTTCCTGTGGGTGACACAGCACCTCCCGTGGCTCTCATATCGTTGTCCAAGGCCCAGTCCACCATGGTCCCCTTTCTGCTTGGGTGGGGAGGCTGACTTTCATCTTTTCTTCGTATCCCACTTCCTTCTGTGTCCAGACCAGGTATCCTGCTTGTGGCCTGGCTACTTTCTGTAAAGTCGGCAGATCTAATCAGTCAGGGATTTAAAATCACCCTCACACAGCTCCAAAGTTGCCTGCCCCTGTGCTAGGCTTCATGCCTGCCCTTTAGACTCATCTGCTTAGTCACTGAAATTTTTCCATAGGGAAAGAGTCTTCCAATGCAACTTTCCTCCCTGTTTTCTTTTATTCCTTGGTTCACTAGCTTTGGGGGTAGTAGCCCTTTAAGAAAGTGGCAGCTGGCATCCTGGCTGTGTTTTCACTCCTTGACATTTTCTGAGTTCAGTAAAACCAGCTTCTGCAGCAGGCTCTTTCCAAGGATGGCTGTAGCTGGCACTGGATTGTTCTCTTGGGTGGACATTAGAAATTAGTTGGTATGTCTTTGTTAGATATAAGAAGTATATTTGGGTTGGTCCAAATTAGGAGAATTAGGTCGATTGAATTGTTTTATTTCTGGAAATCTAAAAAATCATCCAGACCAATCAATCAATCAATCCTCTGGCCTCTATCTGTGCCTAGCACTGGGTGTTATTAAAATATACAAAATGCTTGCTTATCCAAATTCTTTATGCTGCTGTAATTTAATTGGCAACTTAACAGATTATTTAAGAATTACTGAAAAATGGAGCCTGCAAAATTTCAATAACAAGGTATTTTTTCATCTATCAGAATGGCAAAAGTTAAGTTCATGTGGTTGTGAATGTTTATTCATCTCTCAGAGGTGTCCAGCTCTGTTCCAGGGCTGGGGAGGTAGAAGTGAAGGAGAGAGACTCCATCCTTGCCATTTAGCAGTGACACCAGGATGTGTGGATAAGAGAGATGTCCAAGAAGTATTGCTGGTGGCAGAGTACAAGACAGGCCAACAAGAGGCAGAGGCCAAACCATGCATGGCCAATGTGCACTTTGTTAAGGACTTTGGACAGAGGCCTGTGGGCAATCGCAGCCTTGGAATGGTGTGGAGGATCCATTTGAAGGGCTCAAACCTGAGGCACGGAAACCAGCAAGGACAGAGCTTTGCCCTCAGGGACCTGCCTCCATCGAGTCTCCCTCAGTGGTCTGCATGCATTTTTGAAATGACAGTCTTCCCAGCTGGACTCACCAAACTGAAAACCACACTCAGAAGGCCACACTGGAGATTATGTCACTTCAAAAAGGTGGTATTTGCTAAAATACACACCTGATGAGTGCAACCAAGTATTTAGAAAGAAGGGCAGTAGAGGGGAGAAAAACAATAGTAAATTAGGATAATCATCTATAACCACAATCTAAAAGGTTTTCAGTGACAATTTCAAAAGGACACAGCCATAATGAATGGGACTAAGCTCACCATGTAGCTCACTCAATGTTTAAGTACTTGTGGTATCCAAAATCCCTTCTGAGGCAGCCACATAGGGCAGAGATGCTGTGGGGTTTCTATCGGAAGCATAAATAAAAACTTCAGCAGGACTGATCTGAGTTTGTGTTTCTGTAATGCAATAATTGGCTCTCAAATCCCCAGTTCCTTTCTTTGCAGCTTTGGCTGGATAGCTTTAAAAGCAGGTTTAGGCTTCCTTTTTTTTTTTTTTTCCCTGAGAAGTCAAGTTCAAGCTCCCTCCTTTGACAAGTTCCTGCAAGGTTCTGGGAGTAGGTACAGTTGGCTTTGATTTAAGTCATATTATCATTCTTGATATTTACAGAAGGAGGTGGCCTTTCTAATGGAAGAATTTGGACAACATGATCCGGAAAGTCGATAGCCTGCTTGTGACGCCTGAGCCCGCGCCAAATGCACAGGTTCCCTGTGAAGCAGTTCTGCTGTGCTTGGCTTGATAGACCCAGGGGATGGGAAACCTGAGAAAAGTCAATATCCTTTCTGGGGATTTTCCTCCAAGGCAGCTTTTCTTTGGTGTAAAAGAATAGCAAAAGTGATTTTCTTCAAGTTGCCCATTCTAAATATCTAGATCAAACCTTAGGGCTATACAAGAAGGTAGGTAACACTGTGGAAAACTTCGTGAACCCAAGGTAATGTACAGATTAAATGATGCACACACTACCGGCCCTTGGCTCTGTAGTTCCTATCCAGAAAAATCAGGACATGGCACTCAAACATCGCTGAGAAGATGGCCGCTCAAAAAATCTTGTTCCCCACTCTTTGTTCTGATATCGTCCTCCCTCAGAGAGCACAACCACCTTCGCTCACTAGCTTGCAGCTGATACCCAAGTATACGCTCCTATCAGTTAATCTCAGGCAGTATTTGCTGAACCCCAACACGCACCAGGCACTTCACCAGGCCTGGATGACTCACAGTGGCATTGAGTATGGTCTTCGCCCTGCAGGTATCTCATCTATGTGGCTCAGAAACAGAGAGCAAGGCAGTCCTTATAAGTCAAGTCAGCCCTGTGGTCCAGGCTCAGAAGTGACATGAGATCGAAGGAAATAATGTTCAATGCTCACGAGTGGTCAGAGAGGAATCTAAATCCTTTACGTGCTCTTCCTGGATAAAACCAAAGGGAGTTTGACTCATAATCCTCTGCCACACTTTGTAATATCCCCAGATAAGTATTGAATTAGTGATCTGGAAAACAAAATTGCGGGCATAATGAAAATGCAAGGAACAGTTTGAAGACATGACAGGGGATGGATTAAAGAGGAACAGATTGGAGGAAGGAAAATGGGTTAGGATGACACACTATCTGAAGGCAAGAGGCCATGAGGACCTCAGCTCGGACAGTGGGAGGGAGGTGCATTGAACAGGACGGATTCGAGAGAGAGTGCGGGGAGAGAAGAGGGGGCCGCAGAGATGGGCCTGCGGATAGCCCTGCAGAAGCAGCTGCAGACTCGTTTTTCCACCTGGAGGCCTCTCCTGTCACTTTGGACTCAATATGTCCAAACTCATTATGTTCCCCTCCACCCAGTTCCCTGTCCTGCCTCTCCCATACCACGCCAACAATTTTCTAGCCTCTGGCCTTAAACACTTGTGAGTTGTCATTTCCCTTCCCTGCTCCTTCATGCCCTATAATCACGACTGAGCCCTGTGCTTCTTCCTTTCCCGGGTCTTCCCAAAGGGCTCTCCAGCTAGGTTCTGTAAGGAGGCCCAGGTCACCCGGCACCCCCCATGTCACTGCAGGGGCCTGCGGCTGGCCTACTTGACCCCCTTTTTCCTTCATCCCAGGTTTTAATGGCCCTAAAAATAAGCCAAAGGGAGTTCCTATTTATAGAGAGCCCACTATGTGTCAGGCACTGGACCAGTTGCTCTGTTTTATTTAAGCTTCACTATGGACTGAGGCAGGTGTACAGGCATTTTTCCCCTTGGAAATGGATTTTTATGTAAAAGTTATGCTTAGAAACAGTACTTGCACATGAAGTTGAAATGTACTTTAAAGTCTAATGGAAATTAAACGTACTTCCATTACCATACATTTTGACTTTTCAGAGAAAATAATTAAATATTGTTTTAGAAAGTTGCCAGTCAATGAGTGAGGTTTCACAAGCAATTTTTAGGAAAACTCTGACACATGAATAAATTAAGATACAAAATACTGTACGTACTCATCACAGTCAAATACATCTTAGCATATTGTCAAGCAAAAACCAAGATGTGATAAATTTCAGACACTGAAAGGCTGAGGAAGCAGAGGGTAGCCTCTGGGGGGCCATGGAAACCATAACTGGGGGATGCAGGCAGTGTCTTCCTAGCAGAGGTCCCTTTAGATCTCCCTGCACTTCCCAGCCCTCATCCTGCCCACACGGAGCAGTTCCGATTTGCTGAAATGCACAATTATCCATCCTTTCTCTTATTTTGAAAGGATATTTTCCTCATTAGAGACTCCCTTCCTGACCTATCTAATAATGCCACAGCCCACCGTACACAGCCTAACATTCTCCAACCATATGCCCCCACTGGAGAGTCTTTTTCCCAGTAACCCACCTCCCACTTTCAAACCAAGTGGCCTGGGTTGGAGCATGTGATCAAGGGCAGGGCCAGTCCCCACTCTGCATTCTTGGGGACCGTGTGATTGGTGCAGGGGCCTCACTAGACCCAAGTCACCAAATCTCAGGATCTCTTAGGAGCTACTGGAAAAGAGCCTCTCTCTTTGCCATTGGACTTGAGCCTGGCAGCTATGAGGTGGGGCTGTGGCAGTGCTCTGGCCCCAGTGAGGGGAGAGCCTCTCTGACAATGCAACCCACACAGGAAAAGGGGCTTGAGAGATGAAGAGGGGTCGGGGGTCCTTGACGGCATCCGAGCCTTGAACTCTGCCTCACCCTGAGCCAGCCCTACCCTTGGCCTTTCTGTTCCCTGAGCCAATACAGTCCCTTCTTTTTTTTTGGCTGACAGTTTTGTTTTGGTGGCTGTCGATTAGTTCATTACTTGCTAACAACAAAGTCCCAGCTGATGCACAGTGCAAACCACAGCTCTGTCCTTCAGTAGCACTCATCCAAGCTCCCTAGTATGTGGACATCGATTCACAAAAGATTGTCTCTCTTGTTGGAGCTTAAGCTGGGATCAGCCTGGAGTTCAGACACATCAGGGTGAATGGGTGGGTGCTAACAGCATATTTGCATTGGGAGCAAAGGAGCCTCCCCCAAAATAACTTGTCTTAAGGGAAGGGAGCCAGGCCCATCAGGGCACGCCCAGTAGCGAGGAGAGCCAAGCCTCAAGGTTGGAGGAGAGAAACAGCTCTAAAGAGAATCAGTGTCTGTTCCTCAGATCTGTCTTTTGTCCACAGCCTGACCCTAAGGAGAGGAGGGGCCAAAAATCTCAGAAAGCTACTTGCCACAGATTATCTAAGACATAGGAGATAGGCAACACGACTTGGGGGTCCCCTCTAAAATTACCACGTGAAACAGAAAGGGGAGAGGTCTTCTCCCTTCTTTATAAGACAACCCTGCTCATTGTGGGCATGTTGGTTCTAGAGCCGGGCTTCTCACCCTCAGCACTATTGACATTTGGGGACAGATAATTCTTCACCGTGGAGGGCTGTCCTAAGCATCTCAGGATGGGTGGCAGAACCCCTGACCTCTCTACTCACTAGGTGGCAATAGCGGGCACCCCCAAGTTCTAACAACCCAAAATGTTCCCAGACCTTGCCAAATGTCCTCTAGGGGGCAGATTGGCCTGGTTACGAATCGCTGCTCTAGAACAGTCACGTCGATAATGAACAGTGCAATAACTCAGTGCCCACGGGACGTGGGCAAAATAAATGCTGCAAAAAGAAATGTGCCTGGACCATAGGCCAGTGCCCAGAATGTGCCGGGGTGGAGGGTTAGCAAGGAAGGGGACAGTTTTTTTAAGTAGAAAGTTAAAAACCAATAAGTAAAAACAGGACCCCACAGTAGCAGAACAGCCGCTGGCAGGACTTATCTGCGAGTCGAGCCCTGAGGACCCACGAACTGTTTTGGGACACTGCCAAGGGCTCAGGTCCTGAGAGGACCAGCTGTGGCAAGAAATGATGCAACATGCTCTTCACTTTTCACGTGAGCCCATCTGTACCCAGAGGCCAGTGAGACCTGGCGACACCGGGATTGACTTTGGGAAATCCCATAGCCTTGAACAGCGCTAAATAGCCTGATTCTCGATTACCCACTGCTGTTCTCTTAGTCACAAGTCAATTTACCAATGGCCACAGGGTGGTAAACTCCAGGCTCCACTTCTGGGGCACAGGGGACAGAGAAAGGAGGCCGGTGTTACCTGGGCAAATGTAATCGGCAGTCCCCAGGGCAGCAGGAACAGGAGGCATTGAGACAGACAGAAATTAATTCCTGTGGGCAATGCAAGTGGACTGTGGTGGCAAGAGGCAAGCCGTGGGAATTTTTAGAAGGAACTACATTCATTTAGTCACCCCATTTTTTTTATAATTTGGCTTCTTACGTCTAACACTGAGGTGCTAGAGTATAATGAGAATTGGCTTTGCTGTCAAACAGAGCTGGGGTCCAAGCCCCTCATCCTCTCTTCCTCGCTACATGATGTTGGGCAAGTTGCTTCTTAAAAAGAGGCGAGAGCAGGCCTAACACTTAGTAGGTGCCTTACTACGCTAGCTGACCTTCCACAAAGGGAAGTAGGAGGTGACTCTGGACCTTTGCTGAGTGGACAGTGATCATTTTGTGCTGTTGCCTGGTGGACCCTGTGGGGGAATCGCAGACAGATGAGGCTTGGTCCCTGCCCTGACACAGCCTGGCATTCGTGTCTCAGTCCCATCCAGCAAACCTCTAGATTGTCTGCAAGTACAGAACCCAGCACATGGGCCACGGTGAGCCAAACACAATTCCCTGGCAACAGGTAGAGAAGAAAAAGGAGGTTTCCTACAAAAAAGAAATAGCAGGTCTCTAGGCGTGTACTAAATAACTCAGGAGACAAAGAAGCGAACCCAAGTTTCCCAAATATTCACTCCCACCATACAGTGCATCTCACGTTCAAAGCCCTTTGCACACTTGTGACTATTTCATTCATGATGTAGTCAGTGTTTTTTCTGGCATTAGAGGACAAGCCCTGTGAAGGCAGGAACGACGTCTGACTCACTCTCCATCTCACCCTTCACTGCAGCACTCAGAACTCAGAATAGTGTGCAGTCACGCGCCACGTCGGGCTGTTTCAGTCAAAGGCACACTGCACTTACGGTGGTGATCTCATGAAATCAAAATGTCAGTACAATCTTTTATGCTGCACTTTTACTGTGCCTTTTCTCTGTTTAAACACACAAATACCTACCATTGTGTCGCAGTGGCTGCACTGTCCAGTACAGTAACGCGCTGTGCAGGTTTGTGCCGAGGAGCAACAGGCTCTACCAGACAGCCTAGGCATCCCACAGGCTGTGTTATCTAGAGCTGTGCATGTGCACTCAGTGAGGTCTGCATGACGACGAAATCACCTAGTGACACATTCCTCAGAATGTGTCCCCATTGTTAAAGTAGCACATAGCTGTGCACCTTGAATTTCAAACATCACATTTTTGTTTCTGAAATTAGAGCATAGTTTTAAATTGATGTGCCTACTTAACCTTCCCAGTGTCTTTTCCCCTAAAAGCTGTTATTAAAATGATTTCACAGACTGCAGAGTTCCTGGAATCACAGAAAAACGGTTTTCTAGCTAACTGAGCAAGGAAAGCAGTGACTGATCAATTGCCACAAGTGCCTCTGCTCCTATTAGAGATAAGGGGTGTGTTTCCATTCCACTTCTAGTGCTCAGAAAATTCAGGGAGCCAGATGCCCCATCATTAAACCATGTCCAAGGAAGACACAGTTTGCCACAGGTGTAACAGGAAGGTGAGAGAAATAAACACGAATTTAAGATAAGTGCACCTAATAAAATATACCTCTAGGTGAGCACAGGTACCTATGGAATTGCAATACAAGCTATCCCTGGGAAATAAGGTGTCTTCCACAGAAATGCAGCAAGCGGTGCACACCTGGCACTTGATGGAGGCCACAGCGGCCTCCATTCTCCCAGGCAGGCCACCTGTGAGACAGTGAGACAGGCCAGCTGGCTATGGAGGCCTCGGCATAAGGTATAAAGCTTTCTCGGCGGAAAGATAGTCTCTTCAATAATGGTCTTGGGAAAAGTGGATATCCACATTAAATGAATGAAACTGGACCTCTCACAAAACTCAAAATGCGTTAAAGATCTCAGTGGAAGACCTGAAACTGTAAAACTCCTAGAAGAAAACATAAAGAAAAAGCTCTTTGACATTGGTCTTGATGATGATTTTTTTGAATTTGACACAAAAAAGCATGAATAAATAAGCAACAAAAAGCAAAAATAAATGAGTGGCAGTACACCAAACTAAAAAGCCCAGCAAAGGAAACCATCAACAAAATGAAAAGGCAACCTGTGGAATGGGGGAATCAGAGATATATTTTCAAATTGTATATCTGATAAGGGGTTAATATCCCAAATATAGAAGGAAGTCATACAATGTGATAGCAAACAAATAAGCAAGCAAACATACAAATAACAACAAAGAAACCCAACAACCCAATTAAAAAATGGGCAAAGGACCTAAACAGGCATTTTTCCAAAAAAGATACACAATGGTCATCAGGTACATAAAAATGTGTTCAACATCACTAATCATCAAGAAAATGCAAATAAAAACTACAATGAGATATCACCTCCCACCTTTCAGAATGGCTATCATCAATAAATCTACAAATAACAAGTGCTGGAGAGGAGGTGGAGAAAACAGATCCCTCGTGCACTGTTTGTTGGCAGGAATGTAAATTGGTGCAGCCACTGCAGAAAACAGTATGGAGGTTCCACAAAACATTAAGACTGGGACTATCCTATGATCCAGCAATCCCACTTCTGGGTAGTAGCTGAAGAAAATGAAGTCACCATCTCGAAGAGACACCTGCATCCTCATGTTCACTGCAGCAGTATTTGTCATAGCCAAAATGTAGAAGCAACCTAAGTGCCCATCAATGAGCAAGTGGATAAAGAAATGTGAGACACACATCCACGATGGAATGTTACTCGGCCAAAAAAAGAAAGGCACCAGCTTGGGCTCCTCTTTTTCCCTTGGTGGCTGCGACGTGTCTCTGGGGCGGCAGCTTCCATCACCCCTGCCACCAGATGCCGTCTCTGCCGTGAGGAGGAGGAGAAGCAGGAGCTTAGTAACCCAAGTAGACAGATAAAGAATAAAGTACTGGCCCTGGCTGGTATAGCTCAGTGGATTGAGCGTGGACTGTGAGCCAAAGGGTTGTGGTTCAATTCCCAGTCAGGGCATATTCCTGGGTTGCGGGCCAGGTCCCCAGTGGGGGCCATGTGAGAGGCAACCATACATTGATGTTTCTCTCCCTCTCTTTCTCCTTCCCTTCCCCTCTCTCTAAAAATAAAGAAATAAAATATTTTTTTAAAAAGAATAAAGTACTTCATGAAACATCTTCACCAGAGTACTACATTCTGAGGCTTGGCAGCTAGACTCCTCGTGCCCTCACTATGCCAGCAGCAGTGGTACACCACAGCCAAGGAATCTGTGAGGTTAAGGCTTGAAGCCTGGATGAAGGGATGAAGAAAATTTGTGAAAGCATAGAAAATATAATTATGTTGCTATGAAGAGCCAGTTTATAGGTGTGGCTGCAAGACCTGGTGGAAAACTCAGGAGCAATGCTGGCTGTCGGGACCAGCTATTGCTGTATAACGTGGACTTGTTCATGATAATCAAGCCAGGACCAACATTTATGAATGAGCAAGAAGAATCCCTCCAGAAGCTTCAACTTCCCAGTTTCATTTTGTATTTAATTTGACAGAGGATATGCATGCCCAAGATTCTACAGAGCTACTAACAGCATCTGGTATCTACTTGAAAAAACGTGATGAGGAAGAAACTGAGACCCAGTACTTTGCAGAGCTTCTCAGGACATCCGGAGTGGCCCTCTGTGAAGGGGTCAATTCAGTATCATTTCATGATGATTATGATTGTGGCTACTTAATCAAAATCCTGACCAATTCGAACTTGCCTGAAGAAGAACTGGACTTCCTTGAGATCCTTCTATTGTTTTTTCCCCCTATCATTTAGGATGTGAAGTGCCTCATGAGGAGCTGCAAAAGTCTCACAGGTGGCTTATAGGAAGTTGCTGAACAGCAGGGGCTGGAACAGACAGGACCACAAACATTGGGCGGGATCTGATTCCTTGCTCCCAGGAATGGCCTTTTTCAAGATGAGAGAAATGTTCTTTGACGATCGTGTTGATGATGCCACGTATTGTGGTCATTTGTGTGGCCTTGGTTCTTGTTCACCCCACGTACAGAATGACACAGGGAATGCACATGAAGAAAAAGCCAACCAGCTGTCATGACATGAAATAGCCCTTTTAATTTTATTTTATTTGAGCTACACACATGCTTGTATACAGGTTTTATCTCTGGTTGAATCCCTTGAACGACAGATGGTACTTTTTTTCTTTCGTAGCTCATTTTATGTTTGTAGTTCAGTTCTAAAGATGACCATTTCTGTCTCAGAGCTTAACCAGAAAGCGTTCAGGTTAAATTTGGCCTTAATATACTGGTTAGCAGGCACATGTGACAGCAAGTGGGAAAGCTGCATCACATGAACTCGAACAACTTGAACTTGGTTGGTGTTTCCCCTTTCCTAAGTTAACTGGCACTGCCTATGATGTATTTCCCTGTTGCATGTCTCCCCTCCTTTCTGCAGGAGTTTCAGGTATTTGAGATTGTGGGCCATCAAGTTTGAACTTTAGAGAGTGATTCTGACTCAGATCCTCTGCTTTACCAGAAAATTTGTTTTTCTTGTTCTTAGCTGGAAAATTGACCATCTGCCAACTTTATAAAGTATTTACTTGTTTTTGACCCATGGAATACAGCACATACACTGTGCAAGGGGTTGATTCAGCAAGACTACAAAAAACTACCGAGACCTTAACAACTGCTGTTTCTGCAGCAGCGTTTAGTCTTCCAAGCACATATAGTGTCTGCTTCTAATTGGCACGCGCAGTCTGCTGTGACTGAAGAACTTTTCCCAACCAGCTTCACATCCTTCAGGAAAAATCCCTTGTTTGCGATTGGATGTTTATTGTCTGCCAGGAAACTGGTCTCCAAGATGTTGGAGCTGCAGTCGATTTATGGTAGCACACCTCCCTGATCTGCTTCTTTTCCTTCCATCACTGGTCACTCTGATTTTAATTTTTAAAAAATTTATAGCCATACTTATGAGCTCTTCATTTGTTGATTATACTAATCGATTTCATTAAAGTCCAAAGATAGCAAATCTTTAGGTATATTTTGTACCAAATTAAGTTAGAAGAAAAAAATGGGCTTTAATAGTTGTTACAAAGATAGAGAATGGAGAGGTTTGGTGGATAGCAACAAAATACAAAAATATATATAGGTTAGTTATTTGCATGTGTGTACATACACAAATATGGCTAATATATAGCTAATAAAATTACCTGAGGAGTGTAATGTTTGCTTATTTTTTGTACAATGCCTTTGCAACCTATTTTTATATATTGACAAAAGAGACTGTAAAATGCTTAGCCATGCAGAATGTGTGACCAGACCAGCGCATGTGCAGGAAGACATTGTGGTGACCGTTAACTCTGCCTGGAAACGATGGGCTGCAGGTTATGCTGTGTGTTATCTACACTGCTTCAGGCGGTGATATTAGTGAGTCTCCAAGGTTAGCCACATTGGTTTGTTATCCTTGTACTTTTTTTAGCCTTGATGTGACAGGGCTGTAACTGAGTGGTCCTTTTTAAACAAAACATTATTTGCAAAACAGAGGGTATTATGTCTTTAAAGCTTTTGTAAATAAAAGCTTCAGAAATGTTTTCCTATATAAAAAGAAGAGAGGGAAGAAACCAAGAAACCCTACCATTTGCAACAACATAGATGAATCTTGGGGTAATTATGCTGAGTGCAGTAAGTCAGACAGAGAAAGGCAAGTACTGTATGATCTCATATGTGAAATCTTAAAAAAAACAAAAAACAAAACACTGAACTTGAGGATTAAGCCCTTAGCCTGCTCTTGCAATTATTCAAACAACTGCAGTTTAAAAAAAATTGCTTTTGTAATAATGATAAAAATTACCATCTACCCTTTTGAGAAAAATATAATAGAAAAATAAAATAAAATAGAAAAATAAAAAACTGAACTCACAGAAAGAGTATTATGCTGATTGCCAGGGATTGCAGGTGGGGTGAAGTGAAAGGGTCAACTCTCCAGTCACAAGACGAATAAATGCTGGAGACGCACAGAGTGGTGCCTGGAGTCAGCACTACTGTGTGGGTACTTGAAAGTTACCAAGAGAGCAAACCATAAAAGTTCTCACCACACACACACACACACACACACACACACCACAGAAAGGTGATGGAGGTATTCACTAACCTAATTGTGTTAACATTTTGCAATATTTTTGTATATCAAATCATCATGTGGTACACCTTAAACTTACCCAATATTATATGTCAATTATATCCCAATAAAACTGGGGAGAAGCTACATTAGAATGCTTTATTTGTACCACTGGGGTTTAACCCTTGGGTTAAAAATACCCTTTAGATAACACTGTGATTTTTTTTCCCACTAATGCATTAGAAAGTATTACGTAGTACAATGAGTTGTGTCCTCCCAAAATTCACATGTTGAAGCCCTAACCCCTCGATAGGACCTTATTTGGAGATGGTTGTTACAGATGTAATCAGGTCAGCTGAGGGCATTAGGATGGGCCCTGATCCAAGAAGACCGGTTTCCTTATAAAAAGGAGAAATCTGAACTCCGATGCAGACACGTAGGGAGAAGCCACACAAAAGCAGAGATAGAGGCCATGTTCTGCAAGCCTCGAACCCTGAAGTTCACCAGCAAACCCCCAGGGACTAGGGGAGAGCTTGCAACAGAGTCTCCCTGACCACCTCCGGAAGGAGCCCGCCCACACTATCATTTTGGACTTCTAGCCTCCAGAGCTAGTAGAGAATAAATTCCTGTTGATTTAAGCCACCCAGTCTGGGATACTTTGTTACAGCAACCCTAGGAAACTCACACCTTAGGAATCAAAGAGAAAGGAGCAGCAGGAACCAGAGGGTAGCAGGTGGCCGAATCCTTTTTCCCATGAGAATGGCTGAGTCTGGGAGAGGAGGGAAGTCTCCTATCACACAGACTCCCGTTTGCAATCCAGTCTCTCCACCTCCCCACGGGTTCTTGGGAATCACTTATCTTTGAGGTCCGGGGCAGAGCCCCCCATGTTCCCCGCATGTCTTTTTTATAGGAAGGAATTAAAGTAACATGAGAAGAAGGAAAGGTGTTGATAAACTTTAGACTTTGATAAATTAACTATGTATGTGAAAACTTTAGGGTAACCACTAGAATACGCAAAAATTCCCAACTAGTATAGAGGGAAAATATCGGGAATGAGAAAAAAATCCTAAAGAAGATCAAAACAAAAAAAAACCAGAAAAGTTTGAAGGGTAAATTTGAAGAGTTTATGTGTCCATTTCTCAGCAGAAGGCAGCAGGATGCTCTGACGGGACAGGGCCAATAAGGAGAGAGGAGGCCTGAGGGGCAGGGAGGGCTCCGAGTGGTCAAGGAAAGGCAGTGAGAGAAGAGGCCGAGCCAAACCGAGTCACATGGTCACCTTGCAATTATCAGGGTCTGGCTGAGGTTTAAAATCATGATTTTGCAGAACAGCCAATCAGCTATATATAAAATATCAAATCAGGCACAAAGTTGCTTAGTGAGCATAGAATCAGACCAGAAAAAAGTAGAATAGAAGCTTTTGAGGCTGCTCCACCCAGGCTTTGGAGTGGCGACACTGGGGACAGTGAGATTGCTCTGCTACCTGTCACCACACTCATGCCCTCCCTTTGTACACAGGGCGGGATAAAAACTGAGACCTTATTACTCAGCTCCCACTTTGACCAGCCTCCGAAGGTGCCCCTACATCAGGCAAGTTAGAAATCCACTGAGTACATGAGAGCTGTCTGTGGCTTAGCCCAAATGGGCCTCCTGAGTCTGCACACCGACAGCCTTCTGTCGTTAGCTGCGGGCAGTCTGTCCTCCTGGGATGAGTCACCACTTCTGGTAGCTGCTCTCATCTATTTTAGATTGAAGATTCTCCTTGGTGTCAAGGAGGTGACTTCTCACTATGTTTTTATTGCTCACCCCCACATCCACTTACAAATACTTACGCACATTTTAAAGCCCCTGGGCCTTTAAGGGGAACAGAAGGCAGCATGAACCAGAGGACCATAGTCACCAGCTGTGTGACTTTAGGTAAGTCACTAAACCTCTCTGAGCAGCACTTTCTCACTTGTAAATAAGGGATTGAATGTGAGGAGATTAAATCAGATCATCTCTATAAAGCACCTAGTTTACCGTCTGATACCTAGTAGGTGCTCGACAAATGGCAGATCTCTTCCTCTGCAGCTCTCTACATTTTGACCACAACTCTCACAGGAAACATTGTGTGGTGGGCAGAATAATGCTCCCCCCGAAACCAATCTTAACCCCCAGAACCTGTGAATATATTAGGTTACATGGCAAAGGGGAATTAAGGTTACAGATGGATTAAGGCAGCTAATTCCAATTAAGGTTAATATTTTTAAACCAACTTTAAAGTAGATAATCCCGGATTATCCACGTGGATCCAATGCAGTCACAAGAGTCCTTAAAAGCGGAAGAGGAAGTCAGAGGAGCGAGAACTCAAGGGCAATGTGACTACTAAAGAAAGACACAGAGATGCAGTGTCGCTGGCTGTGAAGGTGGAGGAAGGGGCCATGAACCAGGAAATGCAGGCGGCCTCCAGAAGCTGGGCGGGGAAGGAAATGGATCCTCCCCTGGAGCCTCCAGAAAGGAGCACAGCCTTTTCCACACCTCGGACTGGCAACACTGCATCCAGCTTCTAACCTACAGAACTGGAAGATAACGAAGTGTTTAAGCCACTAAGTTTGTGGTCATTTGTTATAGGAGCAACAGGAAAACAACACATCTGGCCTGATGGGAGTTTTCCTATCCTGCTTTCCGGGATCACACATGGGAATTCAGTTAGTGCCCAACAATGCTCTGCAATGACTCCACCATGACTTCTGTGCCTGGGGCCAGTTTGAGCAATCCTGTGCAATATTACTTACAGTTAGTAGGGCAGTATGGAGTAGGGATGTGGGGCTGGAGAGCTATTCAGCCCAATCTCTGTTAGAAGAAAACTGACCCTGCTAGCAGTTCTGTGGCGGCTGAACTGAAGCCGAAATATCCACCTGCTGCAGGGAAGCATGCCTCATGACACCTGGGCCAGAGAGGCTCTCCCAAGGTCCGAACCAGCTCATCTGTGCTCCCTCCCCAGGTCTAGTCCTCCCATCTTCTCCTCTCCCCCTACATGTAGTGGGTGGCCGTGCTACCTGTGCAGCACATCTTGAGCCAGCAGGGCCCTTGGATGGTTGTGTCTCTGTGTGAGTGCAAAGGCAAGAGGGCAAAGGGCTGGTGACCAAAACCAGAGAAATAAGGACAATGGGGTTTGGTGATGCAAGCAGTTTGAACATGTAAGAGAAATAAAACATTCCCTTTGTCCCCCACTTCCCATCATCTTTGGCTTTCTTACTCATCGCCCACCCAGCAGGCATTCCCTTCCTTCTTGAGAGACCCCATCTCCTGTGACAGAGGCTGAAATGCCAGCCCCAGCTCTCCCAGCTCCTCAGCAGCAACCTGAGGGGACAAAGCACATCTGCTTTAAGATAATCATGGTAATATCTTCTCCTCTCCCAGTGATTTGTTCTGGGGTGAGCATGTGATTTCATTCTGTCCCATGAGATGTAAAGGTCATCTTCTAGGGGGCTTCTGGGAAGGAGACAAAGGCAGAGACTGCACTCCCTGCCTGGGAGCGCTGTAGTGTGAGAATGAGTGAGGACCTGTCCTCACAACAAAGGAGACCTGGAAGGCTGACCTCACTGTGCTGGGTAGTTAACATACCCTGGAGCGGTCCTGCCTCCCAGCTGCTTGCTAGGGAAGATGACAAATTCCTTACAGTCCAGCAGCCTTTGGTGGGGATTCTGTTACTTGCAGCTGAACGCCCTTTCGCAGATAAGCATGTTGGGATTAGTGCAGACCTCAGGGATTCCTGGTCACTTAGCTCCTCCTGATGGAGACATATGAACAACACAGTCAATGAGATGGTGTCCCTACCCTCAGGACCTCGTAGTACAATGCTGTGAGGATAGAAACACCGTCCTACCTGCTCCCACCTCTGGATTCCAGAGTCATGAAAATAGTGTGTGAGTTCTGTCACTTACTTTTCAACCCACAGTTAAGTCTCACTAGAGAGCACTGATTTTTGGATGGCAAACTTGTTCTCTTAAAAGCCCAGAAAGTCCACATATATTCTCCTGCTTAGCCTCTCTCCCTCTTCTCCACACCATAGAATGGCAGAGTCCAAGAAAAGCCACTTGGGCATAACAACGGCTGAAGTAGGCACTTTGCAGAGTTCACCTCCAAAGTGAGTAACCTTCGAACACTCTGATGTTGGGTGGGCATAACAATAGCATGCTGGGAGGGGAACTGCTGGAGCCTCACACAACAGCCTCAGAAAATGTAGTTAGAGTGTAGATGTTGCACAATTGCAGACAAAGAAGTGCAGAGTTCTTTGATGTTAATTAATTCTATGGCAAACCAGGGTGGGATGTGGGACAGCAAAGGAGGCAGAATGAGGCTGAAAGGAGGAAAGGCTCTGGATGAAGCAGAAAGGAAATGTCATATTTCATTCTCAGCTAAGAGCTCCACTCAAAACCTTTGTGAGAAGAAATCAGGAGCTGGCCCCAGAAGGACACTGGAAAATCCATCTGGTATATAAGGTCCAGTTATATGTATCCATGGCCAGTGAACGGCACAGGTTTACTCTATAAGACAGCTTTGGAGTTTCTCAGCTTTGCTTAGTTGCAAAGTCCCAGGTTCATGGGACACAACTTTAACCTGACACTAAAGTGGGCCCTGCCGCCAGCTCAGCACAAGGCCATGACTGAGCAAGGCACATCCTGGCCTGGGGGGGCCCAACTGCACAGCAGGGGCACAAGCTAGAGGTGACTTCAAGCAGCAGGGAAGTCACGGTTCCTAGGAGTCAGAATTTCACCTCCTGCAGTTACCCTGAGGGCCTTTGGGCAAGCTGCTCATTCTCACAGCCCTTTGTTTCCTGGTCTGTGAAATGAGATGACAGCACTTACATCACAGGACAGCTGTGAGAATCTCGTGAAATAAGCCATGCGCATGCCTGGCCCATAAAAAGTGCTGAGAAGGGTTAGTGTCCATAATAGCTACTATTAACCAAATTCTCTTTTATTCTGTTAGGTCCATTAAGTCCAAACCCTCTGTAGCTGCGGACTCCCTAGGTCCTGGGGAAATCGGCATACATGGAGATGGATATGATTCAGCTACAGCTCATGAGGAATTTCATTAGTGGCATTGAGTTACCTCAAACCACTCATGCTACTCCCAGTCATAGCCTGACCCCCTGGGAACTCGTGCAAAAATCAATGCTCTAAAATTACAACTTCCCACCAACCCAGCCCTCCGCTTTCACCCACATCCTTTGACCAGGGGAGTGGTAGGGAGGGCCCTTACAGTGAGCCAGTGGCTACTGTACCTTTACTCTCTGTCCGGAGAATGTCTCTCTTCCTTTAAAGATTCCAAAAGGCCCTAAACCCCAGGGTGGTTTTCCTCTCTTCATCTTTTATCCCAGGAGGAGGCAAACCACCTCTCTCCCCCTTTTCCTACCAAGCTTTGTTTTTAGGGATGCTCTCACCGAAATTAGAGAGCTGTAATCTAATTCTCCAGAAAAGAAAGGAGAGCAGAAAAGCCATAGATTTGGGGTTATCCAGAGTCACTTGTCTTAAAGAAGCTGGGCTGATAATAAAATCTGAAGATCTGAAAATCTTTGTCTTGGTTCATTTTTAATACTATCTTTATCTTCATATAATCTTTGGGATTACACCTCAGCCTATTTTTCTCCTTTCCAGAAAGGGTTCCCCCAGGAAAGTTTGCTGAACTCCAAAGAACTTCTGAGCAGCACTCCATCTTGCCCCTCACTCTCTCCCTTATTTGGTCCGGTCCTCCTCTGAAATCCCACTGGTCCGTAGTTTCCATGTTACCTCTCCCTGGACCCTGCCACAGATCCCAGGAGCGGGGGCCAGGGCTCGAAGGACACTGAAGTTGGAAGACTCCTTCCTTAAGCTGCTCCAGTGTGTGAGGTCGATGCTCTGCATGTAAAATATCTGGGAGGCAGCTCCTGTGCCAGCCAGGCCTGGACTCACGCTCTGCCAATATTTTATTCAGAGGTTAGCATCCAAGTCTCAGTTCCAGAGGCCATTTCCTCCCTGGAGCCAAGCACAAGGGCCCGCAGCCAGCCTGGAAGTCCCAGGTCCAGGTTCCTGTGTAGTCAGCTCCCTGAGAGCCATAATGACTGGAACCAACGAGCCACTGGCACCACCATGCTCTGGACTCTGCACGGTTTAACCCACCTGTTTTCTTCTTCCTTGGGCGCCAGCTGTCTTCTGTTCTCTGTCTTGAAGTTACATTCTTCTCACTAGCCCACTTGTCCTAGCATTGATCTCTTGGCTACCCACCTGCTCCCTTGGTTTTACAGCTCCCCATTTCTGCAGGCCCGTCCCTTACCATCCTCTCCTGGGCCTGCCAGGAATCTCAGAACCTGGCTGTAATATAGAAGGAATCTCAGAACCTGGCTGTAATATAGAAGTAATACTTGCGAGTGAAGTGCTATACAATATAGACTAATAAAGACAACTTTAGTAGGTAGAAAAGGGATGTGAAAGTTGTTATTTACATATAAATTAAGGCCCAATTTTTCAAAAGCGATGCACACAAGGAACTGCCCATCTGCCAACACCCTTGGCACACCTGAAATAAAGAGTTTTTGCTTTTTTCATATTATTTCCTCAATCCATTATTCTAATTTGGAAAGATGTTCACAGTAAAAGGTTTTAATACAGTTTTTTTTTTCTTTTCTAAAGACTGTTTTGCTCTTATTCACAAAGAAAATTTTCTTTTCATGCAGGTAAAAAATGTATTTATGCTCTGCCCTGGGCCATGAGACTCCCCTAAGCCCTGAGGCCCTGAGGCCACGCTGACCCTCCACCTTCTCCCACCCAGCTTCACTCCACCTTCTCCCACCCAGCTTCACTCCGCTTCCACTCGCTGCTGAATATGCATCTCCAGTAATGACTTGCCCTCAGCCTCATCTCTCCAGTAAGGCTACCAGTTCTTCCGGGACACAAACCCAGTGTCAGTCATCTTCCAAGCCTGAAGCCTAGTACAGCACCTGGCACATAACTGGTGCTCAGAAGTTTTAATGACTCCAAAATGACTGCCTCAAGTCCATTTTGGAATAAGACAAAGTTTAACTGAACACACTCCACCATGAACTAGCTATTTGCCTTTGGGGAAGCCGTCTCCACTCCCACTGCTCAGCTGTAAAATGAAGAGTTTGGATCAGACTAGTGAATCTCTAAGGCTCCTGTACTCTAAGTCTGTGGCTCCTCCTAGGGTGCGTTGCCTTTCTGCCCAGCACAGCAACCCTGTGATTGGTAGTTTTATTTGTAAAGAACAATTATTTGAAACTTGGGAATGTCAAAAGATGATTCATGCCATGTTCGGGGCACTTCCTAGCGAGCTCACCGGCAAGCCTTCTGACTCTGTGGGCCCTCCGGTCTAGAATCACCGTTCCCAGCCAGGATGGCGTTACCCCAGCAGACATCTGGAGATGCTTCTGCTGTCAATTGGGGGGCAGCTACTAGCATCTGGTGGGGAGAGGCCAGGGATACCATTATACCTCCTATAATGCATAGGACAATCCGCACACAGAGTTTTCTGGGCCACAAATGTTGGTAGTGCCAAGGCTGAGAAACTCCAGAGTGTGCAGCTTTGTTTGCACTTTTGATTAGGGCCCAAACATTTTACAGTTCTTCAGACAGGCGAGTGATGACTCTCTTCCATCTGATAGAGAAGTTAACCCCAAGGCCATGGGGTATTTTTCCCCCTCATAGGATATAACAAGTTTGTATTTAATTTAGCAATCTTATCTCATACTTCCTTCTTTCCACTGCCTCCTTTAAAAAGTTCCTAATATTCTCTTTTTCACTTGTGTTATTTATTTTGTTTTTAAATTAAACTTTTTATTTTGAGATCATGTGAAGATTCACACACACACTTGTAAGAAATAATACCAAGAGGTCTGTGTGCCCTTTCCCAGTTTCCCCAGAACTATAGCATAAGATCACCTCCAGGATGTTGACATTGGTACCATCCACCCATCTTATTCAGATTTCCCCAGTTTTACTTGACTCATTTGTGTATTTGTAGTTAGTCCTATACAACTTCTTCACATGTGTAGGTTCACATATCCACCACCAGTCAAGGCACAAAACAATTCCATCAGCACCAGGATCCCTAATGCCACCCTTTTAATAACCACACCCTCAAATTTTCTTCTGACCTGGCTTTATCATCCTGATGAAACCTTCATTAAAGAGTTAACAGATAGTTGCACCTGCTGACTCTTTGTATGAGAATCAAGTTTTTAATATTATTAGAAACATACAATGGTATATTCATTTGGCTTTAATGAAGTTATCCAATGATGTGGCAGCTCCTGGCTGCGCTCTGATGACAAGGGTAGACCAGATGGTTCCTAACTTCTCCGCCAGAGACTCTATCAGTGAAAACTGTCACCCTATGTGCTCGGAACACAGGGTGACCTTCAGAAAGCTTCTCATTTTCTTTGTGGTTCAGTCCTTCTTCTGTAAAATAAAGACAATAACAAATCCTATTTCAAGGTATTCACGGAGAAGTCAACCACAAGTGCTTCTCAGCTCACAGTAGGGTTACATCCTTGTAAATCCATTGTAAGCTAAAAATGTGGTTAATAGACCTAACCTACGGGACATCATAACTTAGCCTAGCCTACTTCAAATGTGATCAGAATGCTTACATTAGCCCACATTTGGGGAAAATCATTTACTACAAAGCCTATTTTATAATAAAGTGTTGATCTCTCATGCCATTTATTATGTGTATCACTTTTATACCATTATAAAGTCCAAAAAATCTAAGTCAAACCACCTTAAGTTGGGAGCCATCTGTAGTAAATACACGGAGAGCACTTAGAATAGTATGGTATGTTCTCTTATTCAATACCTGTAACAACCCTATGAGGTAAGGACTCTTGTTATCCCTAAAACAGATAAGAAAACCAGAGTTAAGGAAGTTCAAGTAACTCTTCCAAAGTCTTGGTTTACTAATAGGCAGAGTCAGAATTATAACTCTGGACTCTGTGATTTCTGGACTCCTACTCACTTTGTGAGGACATTGGGCAGCTACACTCAATAAAAAACAGAAACAAAGGTTCCAGAGGAACCAGGCTGCTGAGAAGGTGGGAGATTTTGTGTGGAATAGGTAGCTATCAGAGAAACAAATTCTGAGATCTGAATACCCCCATCATCTTATTCCTGGAATTTGAGAAATATCCCTCAGAACAACAAATCCAACAACAAAAATATACAAAGCCTTGAAAAGCCTTGGTAAATTGAGTGAAAGAATGTTTTGCCTGCATTTTCTTCCCACCCAAAGCTGGAAATACATAGGGAAAAGAAACCAGGACTCATCAACTCCAACTCATTTCGCAAAGAGAAAAGCAGTATAGTAGAGAGGCAGGCCAGGAGGACCCAGAGCCTCCACCCTCAAAAAGCCAAAGTTTTTGACTCATAGTTCTTCCTTAGAAATATTAATTTAAATTGAGGCACAATGAAAAACTTCCTGGGTAGTGTCTTAGGCAAAATAAAACTTCAGCCAATCAACAACCCAGGAATGGAAAGCTCAGAGTTGGAAAAGGCAGGGACAAAACCAAGCAGAGGAAGAACTTGAACTATCCTCCCCAGTCCTTTGCATCTCAGCTTCTGTGGAGCTAGGATCAGGGCGAGGTCTCCAAATGCTGGGCCACAGAGAGGAGTGGGTGCCCCAGGGCTGGTACAATGAGAAAAATGAGTTAGTACTGTGGGCATGTCTGGGTGCTAAGACGGTCCACATCCTTTCGTAGCAAGATCGGTGTCCTCTCCCACCTTTTTCAGCAGTGGCCTCTTCCCTCCGTACCTCTCTCCCTTGCCCTTTTTTTCCTATAGCACTCATTGCTAACATACCAGGTACTTCCTTTTATTTATTTTTAATTAATCCATATGCCTTATTTAGGACTTAAGTATGAGGGCGGGGATTTTTGTTTATTTTGTCGCTGGAATATTCTGCAGTGCCTAGAACAGTGAGTGCCTGACATGTAATAGGTGGTCCATAAATACTTGTTGAATTAATTTAGAAGGGATTTTTCTCATGTGTGTGAAATATTCTTTCCAATGAAATGGCCTCCTTCATGCCCTGATGGCAAAATTTAAAATGAGCAAATGCATACACACATTTTTTCCTTTTTAATTTTACACAATTTTTAAAAAAGTTTACTGGCCCGCCCTGGCTGGTGTGGCTCAGTGGATTGAGCGCCAGCCTCTGAACCAAAAAAGGGTCACCAGTCAATTCCCAGTCAGGGCACATGCCTGGGTTTGTGTGCCAGGTCAGGCACCCAGTAAGGGGCGTGAGAGAGGCAACCACACATTGATGTTTCTCTCCCCCTCTCCCTCCCTTTTCCTCTCTCTAAAAATAAATATAAAAAATATTTTTTAAAAAATGTTTGCTGGCCCATGAATTCTAAAGAGCCTGGGACTCTATAGCCTCAGGGAAGGGCTTTGGAGTTAGGCAGGCTTGGTTTGAATCTGGCTCTACCAGCTGTGTGATCTTGGGAAAGTTCCTTCATATCTGTAAGCCTTAATTTCCTCACGTACAGAACAGGACTAGTAATTGAGAGGGCAATTTATAGAAGGCAGAGACCTGGTATGGAGTAAGTTTAGTTCGATGAGTAAGTGTTGCACAGCACTGTGGCTCAGCTGTGGCACAGGCAGGCCTCCGCCAAGGTCTTGTCTCAAAGGCCCTCTTGGGGTTTGCACTCTTTATTCCTGCAACGATGCCAACAGCTGGGGCCAAGCCAGAGCAGGGACACCCAAAGGCAACTGCATTCAGAGGAGTTAATCTCAGTTCACTATTCAGCTCCTTTACTATAAATATGAATGATTAAACCAAAAGGTTTCAAGGCACCACTTTCAAATTGCTGAACTCCATTTGCCTGGGGAGGGTGACTTCTAAGACCCTTATAAATGAAGAAATTGATAAATGAACTCCTCCCCCCAGTATGATCAGGGAAGGGAGGATTCGGACCAGGAACTATTGCCAAAAGGACACCCCTCAGAAATGATGACAAAACAACCCTGAAATGAGGATGAAAGTAAGCAAGAAAACAAGGAGCATTTCATAGCAATTTGATTTGCACGCATTTTCAATTTTATATTTTTGCTTTTCTTCAAGCACAGCCTTGCCTCATGTGAACTCTAGCTCATGCAATTGGAAAGTGATGTTAATAAAGGAAAATGGAGTTGTGGAGACAGAGGGAGGATGAGAACAGAGGCGAGGTCTCTGATGCTTCGCCTTTAGAAAAATAGAGCTGAATCAAAGCAGAGAGGAGTTTCTAGGCTTGTAACTGTTTTTTTGTGGGTTTTTTTTTTTTTTTTTTTTTTTGGTGGTGGTGGTGGTGGGCAGGGGACTGGGTTACAGATACATGAGTAAATGAGGAGGGGAAGGCAGCCTGCAGCTTTCTGACAGGCTCTGTCCCAGAGATATGCTGGGTGGAGAACAACCTGCATAATTCTGTGCAATGAAGATGGAAGGGGGAAATTTCCTACTTTAGAATTCTTGGCTTACAGACCCTGACGGGTTTTTCCCTGTTGAAGGTGTACTTTCTAACCTATTTAGAGTGCTCTGTCCCTCAAGGACTCCCCTGGGACATTGCCTTTGGTGAGACCCAGCGGCGTTTGCCCGTGGAGGCTGCAATGGAGTGGAGGGAAGGCACCTCTGCAGTTCAGACGGTGAGTGAGCACAGAAAGTGAGCTGGCTGGCACCCCTGAGCAGACGCTGAGGATGTGGAAGCAGTGCCTGTGTTATGAGGGTCGGGGAAGGAGCCCATCCCAGGCCTTGGCACCAAGTTGCTTTGCTCTCAGGCCCCTGGCAAAGCCTGTCCTGGGAAGCTGCAGGCTCGACGCAGTTTGTTCTCACCAAACACACAAATGACTTTCTCCTTAATTCCCAACACACAGGCTCGCTCGCGCGCTCGCGCTCTCTCTCTCTCTCTCTCTTTTTAAGGCTTGAGCGGTTTCCCTGACAACCAAATTGGAATTTGCATATTGGTCCTTTCCTGCGAGAAGTCCATCTTGATGCAGGAGGCTGGAAGAGAGCTTGCGGGGCCCAGCCCCCTTTCAGCATCTAATGAGCCATCAGTTTCTGGGGCTTGAACCTCCAAAAGCAGCGCTGCGTCCTGGTTTCGTAATTTTCATTTTCAGGATTGTGGCTGGATCAAGGCCACCAGCATTCTCTGCAAGGACAGCTCTCACTCATTGTGAGAATGGTGTCTTTTTCGTAGCCTCTTCCTTCTTTGTGCGATAGTTTTCTAAAAGCAATTTCTCAAGGGCCTTTGGTTCCTACGAGCTGCAGGAATGCGGCTCCAGGACCATAACTACCTTTGCACTCTGCAGGCTAGTTTCCTCACTTCTGGCACCACTGTTACTAGTTATTTACATTCAAATGCAACTTCAACAAGGTCTCTAAATTGAGTAATATTTTTCTAATCCCTTTTTAATATGTTGAAACATGAGAGCATTGATATCCATTTGATTTAACTTTAAATATATGGGTTAGAAATCTCTGGCCTTTGTGAATAGTTTTGACATACATTTCATAAAACTTCTCTTTACCAGGTGCCTGCCTACTACATACCGGGCGCTTGCCTACACTGGGATCAATGTGTCTAGAATGCGGGGTCAGCAAACTGTTGGGGGACTGAGGACACATTCTCTTGCACTTCCATTTGGATAATTGTGTTCATCAGCTTCGTAGAATCCCATGATTTGATGCCTATGTTCATGTTGTTTTAAAGGCTGTGTTGACACCAACTCCTTTAACAGTGCTCAGAAGTCAGAAGAAAGGACTATATAAAAAAGAGCCTTGTCCGGTGTAAGAGAAGGGGAAATGACATCACGAATGAACACTTCTGAGTTATTGAAATGAAGAAAAGGGAGGGAGACTTGAATAATCACCCAGCACAAGAAACAACGGGAGTGCTGAGCTGGAGACGATGGCATCCCCACTGCAAGCAGACGGGCACACAGTCCCCCTCCTTAGAGGGACCAACATGCAGGGATGGTGAAAGATGCATTGCAGTTAGAATGAAAAATAACTGTGGTGATGAAGACAACTCCAATGATGGTCCACTGTGCTCCAAAATCAAAAGCATCGAGTGGACGGAAGTGAAATGGAAAGCCAGCAAACATATCTTTCTAGTGCAAAAGCCAACATGTTGCCACTCAGTTTTTACAAAATTATCTATCAAATTAATGCTATTGTTCAGAATGCTACTGGCTTTCTAGTTTGTGGGTCTCTCCTTTGTAAATTGTTATTTGTTTAATGACTGTTTATGAGCTATAAGAAATAGCCTTATCTAATTTAATGTGTACATTTTAAGTAGATTATAATTTAAAAAACAAACCCACCCTGGCTGGTGTGGCTCAGTGAATTGAGCATGGGTCTGCGAACCAAAGGGTCACTGGTGAGATTCCCAGTTGGGGCACAGGCCTGGGTTACTGGCCAGGTTCCCAGTAGAGGGCGCGTGAGAGGCAACCACACACTGATGTTTCTCTCCCCCTCTTTCTCCCTCCTTACCTTCTCTCTAAAAATAAATAAAAATCTTTTAAAAATATATAAATAAATAAAATATAAACCAAACCCTGTTTAAGTTATCTCTGGTATCTATGAACCTTTATACCTGGGAAGTTGGCATTAACAGCCCCATCTCATTATTTAGTTGTTTGTTTGTTTGTTTGTTTAATCCTCACTCAAGGATATATTTATTGATGAGAGAGAGAGACATGGATAGGTTGCCTCCCATTTGTGCCCCATCCAGGAATCGAACCCACAAGCAAGGTATGTACCCTGACCAGGAAGGAACCCACAACATTTTGGTGTACAAGACGATGCTCCAACCAACTGAGCCACCTGGCCAGGGCAAGAGCCCCATTTTATAGGGAAACTAGAGATTAGGAGACATAGAAATTTGCCTTGGCAAATAAGAAGCAAGCCAGAAAATAATTCAGAGTACCTAATCCTCACAACCTTCTACTGATTTCCTAAAGTAAAAGATGTTCCCTTTCATAGGATGTTTGGCCTCTGGGTCACTTTGTCAAAAAATAATTCACCCACTCCATGGATTGAGCGTGGGCCTGCAAACCAAAGTATCGAGGTTCGATTCCCAGTCAGGGCACATGCCTGGGTTGCAGACCAGTTCCCAGCAGGGGATGCACGAGAGGCAACCATACATTGATATTTCTCTCCCTCTCTCTTTCCCTTCCCCTTTAAAGATAAATAAATAAAATCTTTAAAATATATATATAGACCAAGGAAGTAATTGAATTAATTATTATTATTCTTCTTCATCCGAAACCAATTCACTGAAAGACCAGCTTACCAAAAGCTAATTAGTCAAAAACTCTTTTCACTGGGAAAAAAAAAAAGCCACACGATCAACTGCTGCCCTAAGCACTATCAAACCATTGTCTCCGGTGTAGTTTAGAAAATGCGCTCCGACTGTCCGCTGTCTCCCTACGAGGAGAAGCAGACGAGAGTGGGGCGGGGCTGGAGCAGGAACAGGAGCAAAGCAGCATCCAAACAGAAATCGAGCACAACAAAACTTTTTGTGAAGGAAAGCCCGGTCACTCCCACCTAAGAGAATCCTGGATTAACATGCTGAGAGAAAGCAGCTGCAGGCAAGCTGAGGCAGCACCAAAGCTGGGTGTATGTGGTAGATTTGCCAACAAGCAAATTAATTTATGGAGAGTCTGCCTTTGGACTAAGAGAGAGTCAACTCTCATCTTGTGTAAGTCTCGATTTTCAGTGGGAAGCCCATCTTGCCTGGGCTTCCCAAGTTCACTCAGGTTTTCCCTCTGACCTGACAGAGATGGGGGAGATGGAAAGTCTTCTAGTGAATCTTCCCTCGAGGCTCCCCTCTCCTCAGCTTGCTCTCTCCTCTTCACAGGTCCCTCTGGTCGTCCAGCATTTATTAATGTGCCCTTTAGAATTAGTGTTCCCAGCACAATTGAAAAAGCCTAGTGATACTGGCCAGGTGAGGAAGGGACTTAGAAGAATCCCTGCAAGGGGAATCTGGATTGCATAGGAGAATTTGGGGGACTCAAATTGTATTCTGGGGGGTCCCAGTGACCTCAGAAGGAAGAAGCAGCGGGAGATAGAGAAGGAAGTCCTATTAGTCTCACTCTTGCTAGAAGATTTTCCAGTATTTGAGTCTAAACAAATGAAGATATATTTTGGATGCTCTCTCTCTCTTTTTTAAGATTTTATTCATTTGTATTCAGAGGGAGTGGAAGGGAAGGAGAAAGAGAGGGAAAGAAACATCAGTATGAGAGAGAGAGACATCAGTTGGCTGCCTTTCACATGCCCCCAACCACAACCCAGACAAGTGCCCTGACTGGGAATTGAACCCAGGACCTTCCTGTTCACAGGCCAGTGCTCAATCCACTGAGCCACATGAGCCAGGGCTTACTCTTTCCCACTCTCTCCCTGTCTCCCCCACCCCCTCTCCTCCCCTCTCCACCTCTCCCTCTCTCCTTTTCCCTCTTTCTCTTTTTTAAAATTCCGATTGGTTTTCCTAAACTTTAGCTAGCTCTGTTTGGCTTGATGGTTTTCCAAAGATATCAGACAGGCATTTTAAAAGCTAGCCAGAAAAATAGGACACATACAGACATGTGCTACACTATGACAATTTGTAGTATTTGAGAAAATTTAAGACAAATACTCAATGAAACTTCCGGATAAATGATACAGAGAAAAAAAAATCTCTGTTTCAGAGAAAATCACCTTCCATTTCTCAAAGTGCATTCAACTTCTCAGGAAACTGAAAACTTCTCAAAGCACTTCCCATTTCTAAGAACATTAAATCACATAATTTGATATCCATCTGTATTACTTTCCTGGAGCTGCTATAACAAAGAACCATGAACTGGATGGCTTAAAACAAGAGATATTTATTGCCTCACATTTTGGAAGCTGGAAGGGAAGCCTGAAATCAAAATGCCGGCAGAGCTGATTTCTTCTGGAGGCCCTGAGAGACCATATGCCCAGTGCCCCTTTCCTAGCTTCTGGTGGTTGCCGGCAACCCCTCATGTTCCCTGACTTGTAGATTCATCACTGTGATCTCTGCCTGTGTGTTCACAGGGTGTTCTCCTTTCTGCGCCTGTGTCCAAATCTCCTTCTTCATACAAGGACATTAACAACTGGATTAGAGCTCATCTCTACCCGGTATATTCTCATCTTAATTTGTTTACTCCTTGCAAAGACTCTGTTCACATAAGCTCACATTCACAGGTACTGAACTTGAACATATCTTGCTAGGAAAGAAAATTTGATCTACTACTTCATTCAGTAAAAATCACCCAAACCATCAAATCAACTTCCCACACCATAACCAAGGTACTTTTTAAAACACAAACAAAAACCAAAACAGACTCACTGAATTCCAATTTTTTAATGAAAAGTTGTATAATTTCATTGCAATTAACTCTGTTCCACCCCTAAATCCCACCAAAACACATGTAAGTGATCTTTTAAGGATACAAACCCTCAAGGACAAAGAGAAGGGGACAGAAGACATGCTATAAACTTTTGGAAGCCGGAAAGGTTCCTGTCATAGCAGTCCAAGAAAGATGAACCACAGGCAGAAGAGGGGAAAGCTGAGAAGCAACATGGTTCACATATCTCTATCCCCAAACAACACAGGGATTGGACACTTTTACAAGTGGAAGAGAAGGGATTTGTGGAAAACCAGTCTAAGAAGCAGTTAGAACCCAAGATTCTCTCCCCTACATAGCATACAGGGGTGAGCAAAAATAGGTAAGACCTCTGTGCCAAAGTATGCTTGAGTGTAGCAAGTAGACTCCAGAATGTGTAAACAATGAAGGCCAGCAATTTGGGAACTTACGAGATTGTACCTAAGTGCACTGTGCCACTGTGACATTGATTAATAAAGATATTCTAATAATCATAGCCTGCCTGTCTTTTTCCATACGACTTAGCAGTCCAATAAACCATATGACTTGTAAACCTGCATTTGCCCATCCCTACATTTGAATGACTGCCTTTTCTCCAATCTGAAAGAGGGTATAGTTTTATTTTCTGGTTCAAGTTTTTGGGCTAAGGATCACTAAGAACAATGGAGGTCAGGGCTATTGCACTGAAAAGGGAGCATGTAGATACAAGAATTCTTCCCCTACTCAGACACAAAAATGTCCTCCAAGTAGGAAATTGGAAGAATCTGTTCAGTGGAATGTAGTCACCACCTCCCTCCCAGGAAAGGCCTAAAAAATTCAAACATCAAGAGTTCTTCGAAGGAATGACCCAGCCAGATACTCTACAGTGAGTATTAACCCCCAACTTCGCGTGTAGAGCTATCAACCAACATCTTAGTTCCCTCTCCTTATACACGAGCAAACAGCCAAGGGCCACCAGACAGTTGAGGGGAACCTCCAAAAGAGAGACAGGAAGAAAAATAAACAGGGGAAAAATAAACTTTAAGTAATGAAAGCTACACAGGGAAAACAACCTAATTAAAATTATCACCAGAGAGCTACTGCATCTAAAAAAAATGAGAATAGGATGCTATAAAAAGGAACATTCTAAGAAACAAAGGACCGTTCTTCGAAATTAAAATCAAGTAGGAGAAATAAAAAAAATTAGCAGAAAAGTTGGAAGACAATGCTGAGGAAACCTCCCAAAAAGTAGAGCAAAAACCAAAGAGGTGGAAACCAGGAGAGAAAAGACAAAAACATTGGAGGACCAGTCTAAGAGAAAAACAAACTTTTGAGAAAATGTTTCCATAATTGAAGGCTCTTAGGTTCCCCATGAAGAAAGGCCCACAGGAGGGAGGAAGGAGGTTAGGGTAGGAGGCAGGGGCTGGGGTGTGGAAGGGGATGGATTTCATACAAAGGATCATGAATCACGATGACATCAACTTTCTAGACAGCAACACTGGAATCTAGGAGACATAGAGCAATATCTTCAAAACTCTAAGAGAATGTGATTTCCATCCTAGACTTTTACACCCAACCAAACTATCAATTAAATAGAGAAGGCATAGAAAAATTTTTGAAAGTCAAAGACTCAAAAAAATGTCGCCTCCCACACAGGAAGCTACTTGAGGTTTCCTGTTCTTGGCCAAATAAAAGGAACAACCAAGCAAGTGGAAGACACAGGAATCAGGAAATATGGGATCAATTCAACACAAGAGAGAGGCCAAGGGGTCCCCAGGTTGATGGTGAAGACAGATATTGTGGCAAAGACCTGTGGAGCCAGCCTGGAGAGCCACCGGCCCAACCAGTAGCGGGTCAGAAAGCTCCCGGGCAATTCTTCAAAAAGAAAAAAAACTGACACAATTCCTAATGTGCTTAAACATGTTGAAAGGAGGATTACACAACCACAGCATTGTTTAATGTGAATTAGTGAGTTCAAATTCTTAAAAAATTCTTAGTGCAGCAAAGATAAAACTCCTTGTGAAAAGAAAAGTTATAATGGTATATCATATGGTTCAGCTGTGAATAGTGTTTCAAAGTCATCATAACACAAACATGAACACTGATCTAACCAAATTATGATGAAACCATATTGGGAGTCAAATCCCCACCTTCCATGTGAGTCATCAATAGACCAGGCCTTAAATTTGGAACATCAAGAGGGAGTAAGAGTTGCATATTATTTAGAAACATGGACCTAAAGACCAGGAGAATCAGCTGGAAGAGTTGAAAGTAGTTACCTCTAAGGAACTGAGAAAGCAGGAAGCATAACCGAGGACCGTTGATTTGCATAGCAAGACTTTTAGAAACTACTTGTATTTGACTCTAAAGTCTGTGCATGTATAACTGAAAAATACTTCTATATTTTTAATGTAATTGGATCAAGTTACTTTCCTGCTCAAAAATCTTCCAAGGCCCTCCTTTGCCATTAGGATAATGTCTAAAGATCCTTAGTATCACTTGTAGGGTCCTATGGGATCCAGCTTCCCCCACCCCCCCAATGCTGCCTCCTCTCGCTCCTGCTCTCAAGACGCTCCAACCACATTGCTGTCTTTGACTATATTTTCCACTTTGTAAGTGCTCCCTAAATAACTGTTGAATAAATAAATTCATTCATTCATTTAGGGCAGCGATTTTCAACTGGTGTGTCACAAGAAATTTTAAAACTTCCAATACCTGACTATTTAGTCAGGGGCACTATGACCTTCTTTCCCTTTAAAAAATGACAACAGTCAACACGATAGCCATCTGGTGTGAATAAATCAAAATGATACCTATTTTTTGTCAGATTGGCAAAAATACATATTTTTGGCGTGCTGCAGAATTTTAGTAATTAGTTTATGAGTGCCATGAGATGGAAAAGGTTGAGAAATCACTGATTTGGGGTATAAAGTAAGGCCACTTCCCTGAGTGGGAGGAGACTAACATTTGGTCTCTCTCAGTCTCAAACCTTTTAATAACATCTATTTCTCTGTCATCCCAAGAGTAAAACCTGCATTAAAGAAAATTAAAAGTAACAAAATAAATAAATACTCATGTCACTATTTGGGGTATAATAGTGGAGTTAAGTGGCTTATTAAGGCAAAAGGATCACATTTCACCTCAATTACTACTCATAGAGTTAGATTCTTGTTGTCTTATGAACCAATTATTAGAAATAATCTGTGAAACATGTATTTTCAGAGTCCATTTAGATTGAAAACATCCTGATGTGTCCTGTGACTCTGGCAAGCTAAGTCACTGTGGGTATTGGGGAGTAAAAATCTAGTTTTGATGCTATATTTAGCATTTCTCACAAAGAAAGATTAAATAGGTAAGATTTCCTTTTAAGAGGATTATCACCAGGCTTTCAAAGAGGCACAAGCACCTCATTAATTGTTAATGTGTTCATTGGGTTTCAACAAATTCAACAGCCCAGAATCACACTCAAACGTATTTATTTAAGCACTCTGGAGATTTTGTTTTGTTTTGTTTTAAATAAAATCAGGTCTTCCAGGATAACAGCAAATCATGCTCCTTCTCCCCAGTATGCTGGCTATGGGAGAATCTCCTTACCAGAGTCCTGGCCGGTTCCAAAAAATGGTACCCGCCCTCAAGCCCCTCTCCCTACCTGCACATATGTTCACTTTCAAGCCCTGGTTTAAGGAGGTCCCTGGCAATAAAGCAAGTACTATTGAGCCTGGGGGGAGAGGGGAGAATAACAGTTTGGGGAGGCAGGGCTCTGTCCTGCTCTCTCTCTTTTAAACATTAACAAATATAGTGTTTGATTTCTTTATAAAAATATATCAAAAGCAGTTTGAAAAGTGCCTGCTTTCTTCTCATAATGTAATTTACCATATGGAGAAAGCACCTTTTCTATCTGGCAAATGGTCACACTCCTTTCAAGTGTGGACCAGCTTCGGACATGCATCCTTTGTGCTTCCAATGGCAGGAAGTATCTTGGAGTTCCTCTAACGTGACATTTATCACCTGCATCGCTTCTGAGACACGGTCACCTTCACAACACAACCACTTACAACTACATATATATGTTTGCCTTCACTAAGTTCTTCTGGCTATATATCCAAGACCACTTCTTGAACAGAGGCAGCGTCCACATTTCCATGGTCACCTACCTCTTCTATAACTCCATTTACATTGCACACAAATCCTGCAAAGTTTTTGGCACAATACAGTTTTGCACTACTGTGCAAAGCCAGGAATGCCTGTAATTCTTAGAACCTGAGTGCAGATTTCACAGTAGCATCTTTGCCTGGGCTTGCAGTTTCACCAGATGGTTTGACATGAATCGGCTCATGCAGACTTGTGAAAAGAGGAAACCAGGAAGCCCCCCCACCTCACTCTGGGTGGTGAGGCGATACTGCTTCCTTCCCAAATCCCACTCAGCTCAAGGGCATGATTTGCATAATAAAATAATGCCTTCAAGACCTAATGTAATCAACAATGCTTTAAGAACCTTAAAAATTGCCTTCAGAATGAGAAATGTGCTTAACCCCATTTATTTGTTCATTCAACATTTTAACATTGTTTGAGGGCTCTGTGCACTGAGCTATTTACAGGTGTGTTTGAGGGCTGGGACTAGTAACTGTGAGTCCTGTGCTTTCCTCTCTTCTACATTTCTTTCCCGGTTAAAGACAGTGGCTCCTAAACCTGCCTGTCCTTTAGAATCGCGGAGGCCAGGAGCAAGCACTGGCACACAACCACACTCATTCATTGCTGTATCGCCTGTGGCTGCTTTGGAGCTAATGACAGCAAAGTTGCGCAGTTGCAACAAGCAGCATGTGGCCTGCAGAGCCTCGAATGCTTACCGTCTGACCCTTTGCAGAAAAGGTTCACCAGCCTCCAATCTAGGAGAGCTCCCTGGGCCAGCAGCATTGGCATCCCTTAGGAGCTGGTTGGAAGATCAGACTCCTGGGCCCTGTCCTAGAACTATGAAATTCCACTCTGACCTCGAGAACCTGTTAAACAGCGGGTTTTTTGGACTCACCCCACATTACCATCAGAGGTGGCCAGAAAGGGGCCTTTATGTTCCCCGAGTGCATCTGACAGATGAATAAGGAGCATGGGCCCAGCCTGCCAAGGTTGCTGCAGTGCTTCTTGGGATCTCCCTGCAAGGCTGACAGCAGATCCTCCAGTTGCTAGGAGAGGTGGGCACCACTCTGGGAATTGCCATCTCTGGAAGGAGGGGCCCCGCCCAAGGTCATTTCCCCTGGCTAGAGGCAGCCTGCATCTCACACCTGGTTGATTTGGGGAAAAATGCCTCTCAATGCAATAGCTCCAGAGCTCCCCAGGTGATCAGCTGAGACCCTTTGCAACAGCAATTCAACTTCTCCCTCTGCCCTCTCCTGCCTCCCTCACCCCTCACAGGTGTTCCCTAAACCTCTCCCCAATGAAAGTCCCTCTCTGAGTCTTCCCCGACACTGCCTTTAAGAGTATAGAGTGTTACGGCAGACGTAAGCTGTGGACGTAAACAAGAAAATTCAAAACACAATCAGCCTCCTTGATGGTAAGTGCTGGAGGGGAACAGGTGACTGACATGGATGTGCAGGAGCTGTAGGACTCCCAGGAGGTGGGGGAGCAGGGGGTGGGACAGTGGGATAAGGCTCTTCAGACAAAGGGCAGCCCCAGTCAGGCTGAGTGGAGCAGACTTGCAGGCAGCTAATGGAAGACAAAGGCTAGAGAGAAAGCCTTAAATGCCAGGCTAAGACATTTGCATTCAGTGGGCAAAGGGAAATCATGAAAGGCGCTGAGCAGAATAACACGATAACGATACCAGCTGTGCCGCAGGAATCTTCCTGGCAATGGTTTCAAAGGGACTGGAGTGGCAATAACCAGAGGTAGGGGACCCATCAGAAAGCTGTTGCAAGTGACTAGGGCAAAGGCAGTGAGGACAGGAGCTGGTGATATTCTCAGGGGCTGGCTTAGAATAAAGACCACAGGGCTCAGAATAATCCAGACCTACCTTCTGAACGCCACTCAGCCACTTCCAACCAGCATGCACTTGGACCAGGACCTTACCTCCCCGACTTCCCCCAGCTGTAAAATGGGGTAACAGAATCAGGTACTGAATTTGTAATGCCTGGACGTGCTGGGCATGCAATGACCGGAACCACGCTCGGAGGCAGCGGCTGTGCACTTTTGTGTCTGCACACACGTCACTCATCAACCCCGCAGGCAAATCTGAGCCTGGCTGCTCTGAAGACTGCCCTTGAAAAGTGATTATTCTTGGACGTAATAATTTAATGAGGCCTTCATTTCAAACGCGCCTGTTGTTTATTGAGGTGCTTAAACCTGAATCGTCCCTCTTCTGGTGCGGGGGCGATCTCCACTTCCACTGCAACGGATGCCTGCCCTGTTGTTATGACGACGGGTTTCCCAAACAGCCCTGCATTTTCAACAAACCCTTCAGGATTCCTCATGCCCAAAAGTCCATAAGCCCTTGAGACAATAGCAGGGTGATATTTTGAGCTTCCACGGGAAATACTGTCAACTCTTTAAATTAGCCAATTGGCTATCTGCTGCTTCTCCAACAAAAGCGCAGGCCTGAGCATCAGCGTGACCCTGCACAGGGAACCCCATTATTGTTCCCACTATTTGGAAACTGGTGCACAGCGTATCAGCTGTCACTGATGTTCCCACTGACGTTCACTCTGCAGGAAAATGAAGCAGAAAAAAGTGGAATGAGCACCCTGTATCTCGCATCAGAGTCTGACGTCAACAGGCCATTCTAAAAGATTTAAGTTTAGGAACTGTTGCATCATTTCTAAAACTAGTTCAATCCTAGTACATGCGTTTTCCAGCAAATAGTCACTTTTATGAAGTCACTTAACACATGGGAATGTTAGAAACATGGTTATTATCATTAATGTTGCAAAATCTTAATATCAGTCATTACGTCCCTGTGGTTTCTGGCAGATCATCTCTCCCGCCTCACTTACCTGCTTCCTTCCTCTCCTCCTTCTCCCTTCTCCTAACCTACTCTCCTCTCTGACACAGCCCCAGGGTAACGGGGCAGTGACCCTGCTGGCCAGTATCTGTTTTCTCTCTCTTTTTAAATTATTTTATTGTTGTTCAATTAGAGTTGTCTGCATTTTCCCCCCACCCCAGCCAAACCCGCCTCCCTCCTTTGCTTCCAACCTCCCCCTTGGTTATGTCTTTGCATCCTTTATAGCAGTTCCTAAAAACCCTTCTCCGCATTGCCCCCACCCCTGGCTATTGTTAGATTGTCCTTAATTCCAATGTCTCTGGTTATATTTTGTTTGCTTTTTTCTTTTGTTGATTATGTTCCAGTTAAAGGTGAGATCTCTTTTTCTCCCCCTGCCGAAAGGACTCAATACTTTGAGGGTGGTGTGTGTCCCACTGATGTGGTGGCGCCCTTCGCTCTCGTAGCCAGTCATGTAGCAGAGTCCTGGCCAAGAAGACTCAAGCAAAGCTTGCTGAATTTGGAAAAGCTATTGTTTTACAGATTAAAAAAATTAAAAGGACAGGGAGATTGCTCTTTTCCACATTTCCTCATCTTCCTATCTAAAATAAGATGCTGCAGCCCTGGCCAGGTAGCTTAGTTGGTTAGAGTGTCACCCTGATAGGCCAAGGTCATGGGTTCAATCCCCAGTCAAGGTATATACTGGAAGCAATCAATGAATGCATAGATAAATGGAACGACAAATCAATGTTTCTCTCTCTCTCAAATCAATAAATAAATTTTTAAAATAAAATAAAAAGATGTTGCAGCATCTTGCAGCTGTGAGGAGGAAATTTATATACCAAGGATGGAAAGCAATAAACTTGAAGAGCCTGGATCCTTAAGAGCATTCTGGAGCAGTGCAGCTGCCTACCTCCAGACTTTCTGTGAAGTGCAAAAGTAAACCCTGTTTTGCTAAGCCACCTATGTCTGCTTTCTGTTCATTTCCACCAAACAAATTCCTACCTGAAGCAACAGGTAAGGAGGGTTCCCTTCATTCAACAAATACCCCCTGCATACTTACTCTATGCTGGGCACCATGCTGAATAAGGAGATAACCAATGAATGAACAAGACAAGGATAGGCTGTGGTATTTGGAAGGAAATAACCAGACAGTAACAGGGGAAGGCTGGTCTCTCTAAGGAGATGACATCTGACCCGACAGCTGAAGGGTGAGGTGGAGTCAACCCTGTAATGAGTGGGAAGAAGGAGAGCAACATTCCAGCGAATGCAGAACCCTGGTGACAGGACAGTGGGGTGGGCGGTGGCAGGGGGCAGCGGTGGGGGCATTGTTCAAAGAACAGAGAGGAAGCCAGTGTGGCCAGGACACAGAAAAAGAAAGAGAGGAAGGGAGGGAATGAGGAAGGTAGGCAAGGAGGGAGGCAAGGAATACTGGGTCAAGGTTGAAATTTTATTCTATGCATAACAGAATGGAAAGCTACCAGAAGCATTAAACAAGAGAGTGACAGAACCTCATATATGTTTTTAAAAAATTATTCTCTTGGTGACATGATGAATAACTTGTCAGGACAAGAATGAAGGCAGGCCACTGCAGAGGTCCCCATAAAGACAAGGGTGGCCTGGGCTCAGTGGAGATGCGGTGCAGATCACCCCCCCAATGGAACTGCCTGTGCTGTCCTCACCTGGAGTGACAAGGAGAAACTTGGTCAGTGCACTTAGAATCCAAACAGGCTGATGTGCAGAGGGATGGAGAAAGGTGTTTTTAGAATGCTGAGGTGGCAGGAAGGAAATACAATGATAAGGTAACTGGAATAAAAGATGGACAAATTTCACAGTGAATGTTTTGATTTTTTTAGTATTCAGAGGGAAAGAAAAGGATAGTGTCGAGAGCTATTACATGGGGACTTTCACAGCATATTAATGAGGAATTAATAGAATTTCCAAGAGCTGGTAAGAACACTGAGGTCATAGATCACTGACATCATGACTTTCCCCAGCAATGCCAGGCAGCTGAGAAACAGGATGTAAGGATCAGGGGGCAAAGGTGACCCAGGCTTGTGATTGGAATGATGAGCCCAGTGCAAGACTGAGGGGGGGGGGGTGGAATCCTGGGTGCATGCTGGGCAGCATTGAAACCCTTCACATTTGTGAACACACCAATTCTTCTATGATTGCCATCCTATACTGTAGAAACTGAAACCCCAAAGAGCTAAGAAACCTGCTCACTTTCACACAGTAGGTACATATCTGTTGTTAAAGTTTAATTCCTTAACCACTGACCTATGCTATCTCCAAGCAAAATAACAAGGGAGGTGATGCTGGAAAGAGCAGAAAAATGCTTAGGGACTGGAGGTCAAGATGCATGTGAAAATCTTGCCAAGGAAGGTCTTGCTGCCTGACACACATAGAAGCCAATACAATACAGCACTGGCTTTTGAAGGGGGTTGGGGGGAAGCTTTTGCTGCAAGGTCACCCAGCAAGGAGACAGAAGTCAAGGCTCAAATCTGCTCCCCCCAATCCAGGGTTCAAGGTGAGATTTAAGGAATTTTGGCACCAGATGATCCAGGACAACAGACTCTTTGCTTGTGAAAGGGTCCCAGCACTCAAGTACCAGTTGTATCCCAGTCCCTTGGTCCCATGGAAAAGAGCAGTTAAGATTTCACAAGTACTACTCGTGAGTGGTGGTCACAAGTGTTACTCATAAACTGGTTCTGAATCTTGTTAGAAACAGCATACGACCAGTTTGAACTGGTTCTATGGTTACAAAGCTGGCCCACTGGAGGAAGTGTATGACAGTGTGAACTGAGAGCCCAGATCTGGCCAGGTGGCCCCATGGTGTGGCTGTACCACAGGGTGCTGAGTGGTTTGGAGGAGAAGGTCATGAAGTTCTGGGTTGATCTTCCAGGCTGAAGGGCATGTGGCTAGCTGTTGGGAACCACCCTGCCTGGTTTCAGAAACTGTAATCCCCTGTGGCTAAGGTAAGTAAAAAAGACCTTGGGACCGTAAGCCACTTAGGAGACAAAGCTTGTCTTCCTCATAGGGGTACCACCTCTGCCCCCTTTCACCTCACCCTGCTTGGTCCCAGGTGGATGACTGGTTAGCCAATGACAGGTAAGATTGCTCAAAGGAGGGATGATCTAAGACAAGCACAGTCATGAAGGGGCCCCCAGGGAAGGACTTGGGGGCTATAGAAAAAGGGGGTGATGACCCTTACCCCTTGGCTTTGACACAGCCTGAGTCCTCATTCTGTCTGCCAGAAGTCTCCTAATCTCTTGGCTGCCTTAGTTCCCCTGCCTGATTTAAGCCTGAAACAATGCCAGAGGTGGGTGAGGCCCTGTACTGGAAAGGGTAGGTTCCCTGGGGTAATCAGGCCTAAGAAAAATTACATAAAATCCTATGAAACCTACTTTGCTAATACTGTCAACTTAAATAATAAGGGTCCAAGCATAAAATGAGTTTGTTCCCCAAAGTTTTACCTTTAGCTATCTGACCCTGATTCAAATAAGCCCTCAGAGTTCTTTGAATGTTATCTATTGTTTGATCATTACTGCCTGACAATGATTAATGAGCTTTACATATAAGCCCTGTATTCCTATGCAAATTAAACCCAGTAAACACCCATTGAGGAACAGGCTCCTAGTCCTTCTCCTTTGAGAGATCGGGCCACCTTTCCTCCCCAAGCAGATCATGTCTTGGTAGACTTATTCTCATGCTTGGTGGCTGGTGGGGGAGGGCCCTGCAGGCGGAGCCCCCCCACAGCTAGCAGCCACTGACCTCAGCCTTGCCCAGCTGCCCACTAAAATGCCCATGAACTCAGAAGACCAAGACCCATAACATCACCCAAAACAAAGACTTATTAATAGACAACCTAGTCCCAGATTCTGGGAGAAACTGGCATCACTTGTGAAGCAGATGGATCTAGATTAAGAAAAGCCTACCCAGGCTTCTGACTTTGCTTCATTACTCAGAAACTGCATGGCAGGATGTAGGCAGACACTCTGTACTTACCCCATGTGACACAGACCCAGAGCTGGAAGCACATGGGGCTGAGAACACTGGGCAGTCATCCAGCCTGACATCACAGGCACCTGAGACTCAGTCAGAGAGCTGGTCCCCAAATACATGGACACCACACACATTCACATCCCATATGCACACTCATGTACCACAGATATCACACTCAATTCACACACACTCACACAACCCTAAACACACCACACTCATACTCACACATTCACACTATATTCATATCACCACACACACTCACACCCGACACACACCACACACACACCACACTCACACTCATACCACACATTCACACATACTCACACACACCACAGGCCAGGTTTCTACATCCATAAAGCAACTGTAAATTCCAGAAAACAGCTGGGCAGAATATGCAATAAACAGCATACTCGGCTGAGCCAATTGTGGAGGGTGGAAGGTAGTAACAGGGGGTCACAGGGAAATTGTATACAGTGGAGCCACAATGTGCATTTACCTGGTATGTAATTTACCTGAATTCAACTAACAAATATTTAGTATTGAAAGAGGAAAGGGAGAAAACCCCTTTACTTCTCATGGCCTTTTCCCCTGCTCTTCCTCCATTCAAACTAGACTTTAGCTTTCACAGCCTCCAAATATTTTCCTAAACACAAAGAGAAACAAAAAAGTTTTTTCCTTCAGCTTTGAACTTCCAAGCAGTTAAAGGGATTCTCCCAGACCCCTCCACACCTAAACAGGGCCCCCACTGAAGATGCGACTCTCACCCTAGACGGGACCCAAAGGAAGGACGTAAGTGCTTACAGAGGCATTGTTTTCCCCTGTGTGCTTTCCCATACACTCTAAATTTTCTATAATGAACATGCATTACCTTGGAAGCCAGAACACAGCACTATTCTGCTCAAAGACAGTGCACCTTCAAGGAGCCCATCAGGTGCCTGGGATGCAGGTGATGTGCTGAGCACCTGCTGCAGCCCTGCTCAGGCACCCAGCACAGGGAGGGGCTGCGTGAGCCCAGGGGTGTCTCCTCAAGCACTTGAGTGCTCAGCCTTGTAGACATTGGCAGGAGGCCCCCACTCCAAGTGGTTCATATTTTCAAGAAAGCATAAGGCGGGTGGGGTGGAAGGGGCACTACACTCGTGCTCAGCAGTTATGGTAAGGTAAGTGGACACTGTCCAGGGTTTAGAAACAGGAGACCTGAATTCTGAGGCAGGCTCTTCACCGCTTAGCTGAGTGACCTTGCCCAAGCGCTTCACCTCACCGAAGGTAGGTAAGTTTCCTCATCTGGTACATGGTGACAATAATGGTTTTTGAGGTTATTTTAGAGTTATGTAAACTAATGTCCAAAAGAAAAAAACCTCACCTATAGCAGATGCCCAATAAGTGCTGTTCGAATTCAAATGATAAAGAAATAGACCCTGTCTCAGAAAAAAGGGTGAGGCAGTGACCACAGAAATCCTGTCATTATTTCCAAATGTTCACAGTGTTTGCACTCATAAATGCATCTGTATTAGTTTTCTAGGCTGCTGGAACAAACTACCAGACACTGGGGAGCTCAAACAACAAATGTACTGCCCCGCAGTTCTGGAGGCAGAAGTCAGAGGTCAGGGGGTTGGCAGAGTGGGTTCAGAGAGCTACGAGGGAGCATCTGTCCCAGGCCTCTCTCCCAGCTCCAGGTGGCAACCTCTGGCCTTCCTCGGCTTGTGGAAGCATCATCCTGATCTCCTGATCTTGGCTTCCATCTCTGTGTGGCGTTCTCCCTGTGTGTCTGTGTCCAAACTTCCCTTTTTATAAGGACACCAGCCCACTCGAATGACCGCATTGAATTGATTATCTCTGAAAAGACCCTCTCTCTCCAAATTAGGTCCTATTCTGATGTACTGGGGGTTAGGATTTCAACACATCAATTTGGAGGGGACACAGTTCATCCCATAACAATAATTTTAAAAAGTTTTATCTCCAGAGAGTTGGAGGAATTGGGCGGGGGAGTGTGGGAAGAGAGCATGTGAGGAAGTGAATGCCGTCGTAGCTAAGCTGGAAGGAGCTAGACCACAACTCGGCTCAGGGCCCACCCCTCTAGTCTCCTCTACAGATGGAAGCAAAGATGGCACTCAGACTGGCTGGAGAACCTCTGTGGGAATCCTGCTGGAATGGGATTTTCAACAGAAGCCAAATGGTCTTCTGAGAGTGGCTAGAGGCCATGGAAAAGCCCAGGCACCATTGATTGGCCTGGACCAACAGGTTCAGACACCAGACTTCACTAAGGACAGCACAGCCTTCTTCGCAGAAAGGTGCTGTGGATGTAGGTGCACAGGTCAAGGGCGAAGGAGGGGCCTCCAAGGGTCCAAGCCAGAGGGATTGCTGAGTACAGGATAAGCCAGGAAAACACACTTCTTGCTGACTGAGAGGGGACCAAGCCTGGGACCCTAAATTCATCTGACAGCCTGGTTAGAGTCAGAATAACTTTATCTGGTGTCCAAAAAACAATGGTTCAGTGGACTGAGGTCTAAGACAAAATCATCTAACATAAGACTTAGGAAAGAGGGTGCAAGACAGACACAGAACTGTATTTGCATAGCTGGGCCATTCACCCACTTCTTCATTTTTACAGTAATTGAACAAACATGTGATAGGTGGCAGGCATGGGAATGTTGAGCACATGGTCCCCAGTGCAGCAGGGCTCACAGACTGACTGGAAAGCAAGAGGCAAGAACAAGCCCCAGCAACGCAACGTGGCCAGTGGTGAGCCTGTGGCAGGGCATGGCCCTTGTCTGTCCAGGAAACAAAGGTCACAAGAACATGAGACTTTCTGAACTTTATAAACAGCCTAGGTTTGCTACCACCTATTTCTGTAGTGATTTTTGCAAAACCCTTCTAACAAAGAGGCTTGTGTTTGACAAAGCGGGCTGCAGAAAGGCGGGCATGTTTTCTCACCCTGCAACCCATCAAGCAGATAAGAACTCAAAAAGGAGAAACAAGTGGAACTTCTGAGGAAAGAAAATGTCATCTCTGGGGACTGCAGGAAGACAATAGCACGCACACAGAAGTTTGAGGAGATTTATTCATACGAGAGATAGCACGCAACGTCCTGCTGTAACTGGCACAGCATCAGGATAGGAAGACAGTGGTGAGCGGAAAGACCCCTTACCTAACAGGGCTTGTCTTTCCTGGGGTGGGGGGCACAGACATTAGTCAATAATTATCTGAAACTATAACCTCAAGCGTAAGAGGTGTGTACAGAGAGCTGGGAAGAAGGGGGAGGCTTCGCCATCAGGGAGCCCCAGATGGTTCTCTGCAGGCACCCTCATCTCAGGGAAGGGATCCAGATGACCTTCCTCTGCCTCTTTGGGGCACCTGCAGGAACAGTATGGCTTCCTCGGCTGCTGCCTGCGGGGACCTGTACAAACACTCTGCAGACACAAACTGCTCGGTCCCCTGCACTCCCCCTGTGTCCTTCCCTCTTGCTGTGCCTTTACGTCTCCCCTCTATTATTAACTTACTCGTCTTTGCACCAAGTGTTTATTGAATGAACAAAAGCAAATAATTGTCTTTTATTTTCAGTCTGTCAACACAGGGTAATTAAGACCTGGAACTTGTTTTTCATGGCACTATCAAAATGAATCAAGGTCAACAAGTTTAAACATTAAACTGAAACCAACAAAAATAATTTTAACAAGAATACCCAAAACCCAAATTTGGGTTACTGCAATCAGTAGTATAAATGCAGGATTCATGGGGGGGGGGCGGCAATTCATTCAACAAACGCTTATTGAATGCCACCTACAATGCCATTCACCTAGTCACTGTTCCAGGAGCTGGGTATATAGCAGTGAAAATGCAATGTCCCTGATGTCACAGAACTCAAATTTGACTAGAAATAAAGATGTAAGGGCTTTAACTAATCCCATGTGAGTCTTCGGTATGTAATGTGGAGCTAGCCCTGGGTCCCCTTGTATCAAGAAGGACTTTGACAAACCAAACGGTGCTTGGAGGAATATGGCGAAGCCCACGGAGGTCTGAGAACTGACTGGAGGACCGATGGTGAGAGGCGATGCAACAGTGGTTTTCAAATATTGAGAGTTGTCTGTGCATCCTTGATCCAAAGGACCCAGGGCTCCCCAGGGAGAGATTACCAGGCAGCAGGAATAGTTTCTCACAAGGGAAATTGCTCCACGATGGTATGGGCAGCCTTGGTACTTGGGAGGGGTGTCCTATCCTCAGAGCTGCTGCAGGGAAAAACTGTGCTAAGACCAAACTAGAATATTAATAGATCAAACTAATCTCTGAGTCCTATCACTGGTAAAGTCAAGAATTCTAGTTAATCCCCATGAATGAGGAAGGCAGTGTTTAGGAGAATAGGCTTCAGATTCTGGTCCTGGACTGGGGCAGATCACTGCACAGTCTAAACCTCATTCCCTCACTTATAAAAGAGGGATAGTAATAGTTCCCACCTATTCCAGCCACGAGGATGAACCCAGGTGAGTTACAAAAGTGCCGCTGATAGAGCGCGTGGCCCTTAGCAAGTCATCAACACATGTTAGCTATCGGTGATGTTAAGTGCTTGCATTTTATTTGATGTTTCCATTTATTTAGGGAAATCATTTTGCTGTGGGTCTCTAATTTTGCAATCTTTTATGTCACATTTACTAAATCAATTATTATAGCAATTTAAAACTATAAAGTAGAAGCACTTTAGAGAAATTTGAAATGTTTTATTCTCTAGAAAAATCAGAAAAATAGCAGTATGAAAGGGGATATTTAAGGATGTAATTAAAGGTACTTGTGATTAAGCTGGGAAGCTTAAAGCAAAGCTGAGAAGCTATGAACGGATGGAATGGCTGAGCTAGGCTGGGGCATGACAACCTGACTCCATTCTTCTTCAGTAGACCCCCATCAGACAGCAGAAGTAAAAACCAATCCAGCAAACTGATTTTGTGAGGACTAAGTTTTGCCAGACCAATTTAATTTCCTCCTGTGACTGAGAGACAGGCTTCAGTGACATGGAGAAGCAATGGGTATCAGATACTGTTGGCTGCAGCTAAGTCTTTAATTCCAGCCTATGTAATAGCTGAATCTAAAAACTTAATTGAATTCTGTTGGCTAGTGGAAATGATCTCCAAAAATGGTAATCGAAGGCTCAGAGTCCCTTTTTGAGTAAGGAGGAGGCAGGAAGCTCTTTCCTTGGTGGGACAGACAGGAAAACACCCCCCCCCAATATTTACTGAACACCTTTCAGGTAACATGCCCTCCATTGTAAGACATGCTCCCCATGGCTCCAGCACAGAACACATAGAGATGATGAGTCCACTCCCTCATAGCTCCTGAGGGGTGGCCAGCAGAAAGTAACTACAATTTGACACTAAAGGAGTGACCAGTTGGCTCAGAAAGAAAGGACCTTTGAAGACAGAGGGAACTGGGGGATAAGTAAGAACTGTGGAAGGGCTGAGAGAATGTGTAGACCAGGGCAATTTAACTGAGTCCCATCTACTTTGAATAGACAACCTCTGAAGACCTTCTCTAGCTTTAGAATTTTAGTGATGAAGCCATGTTTGTGATTTTTACAATCTGGACTCTCCCAAATCCAGCCCTTCTTTCTGTCCCCCACCAGAAAAGGGTTGATGGGAACGGGGGAAATGGCATTCCGGCTTCCTATCACAGCACGTTCACTGTGGGCAGTAGGTGCCCCAGAAGCCTGGGACTGAGTTCATAGGCAGGGCACTGGTGGGGGTGGGTGAGATGAGGGAGCAGGGAAGAAGAAAAAGAAAAAAAAAAACCTGGCTAATCTCCCAGGGTGGCTGAAACCCAGGAGATTTGTAGTTTTCTCAAATGACCATGCTAACTAAAGATGTCCAGGTCCCAGTCTGAAATATTCACAGGAATCAGGCCACTTTTCTAAAGGCCGAGGGACTGCCAGTGCACTTCCAGGGGGGCCCTGATCCCCTCTTGATTTCAGAAATCTCGCTCTCCCCTGACGCTGATGGAAATTTCTAGGGAATTGAAATGACCCTGCCCACCTAAGAGTCTTGCAACTTTTAAGCTACTCGCTGTCGTGGGACTGGAGCTGAGCTCTTCCTGTGAGGGATGCAGGTCTTCAGGAGCACCTGCCTGGCACAGCCGTCCATGTTCTGCAGGGTACCACAAATGAGCAGGCTTGTCCCAGGCCCAACCTGTTGCAGGGACCAGATCTCATGATGACTGATGGGATCTGACTCAGGATGGCAGAGTAATAAATAAAAAGCTTTGGAAATGAATAAATATGTACATATTTAGCTATCACATAATAACTCTCTCACACCCATAAATATGAACACAGACAGCACACACACACCATACACTCCCCAGTCACCTAGGCAACCACCTCCCTGATGCTGTACTTTGTTCTTTTTCACACTAGATCTTTTTAACCTTCTTTCCTCTGAGTGCAGCTCTGGCCTTTGACTCTGCAGAGGAGAGGCTATTACGTATAACACTAACCAGGTCCACTTTAGAGGCTTACGTCTTACCCTCATTCTGACACTGAATTCAGCCAGCACATCATTTGGAAAGTTGCTGAAAGCATCAGCAACACAAAATCACCACTCTGATTGCTACTGTGAGTCAGAAAAATTAGAGACGAACACAGTGTCATGCCTCGAACCACTCTCACTGACAGGTCTCACTTTTTTAAAAAAGGGAATTGCAAAGCTCATATGAAAAGGAAGTGGCTTTGGTCCTAAAAGATGGAGAGAATGATTCTCAAGATTAAAGTGACAGCTTTCATTTATGAGGCACAGATTGAAGATTATTGGTCTTTTAAGAGTAGTCCATATTTCTTTCCTCCTCCTTACACTACACATTATACTTCAAATTAACCTCGTTTGCTATTTCAGATTTCATGATTCAAAAATGCCAATAACATTAAGGAGTCGGGAGAGGGTTAAAAACATTTTAATCCAAATAGTGATCTGGTTTTTGACAACATCCATGATATAGGTAGTGAGATTTTGCCTTTTTGCAATTGCCAAAGGCCAGCCTGTGGTAACACTGGTCTATTTTCATCTCTGTCCTGAGATTATCAGTGTCTGCTAAGACATAACAACAACAACAACAATAAACCTGATATCGTGACTGGGCCAGAAAGTTCTTTGCACAGCCTTCCCTCAGAATTCTGCTGAGGGGGGATTCTGGGTAGGAGGATGGAATTTACAGTCCTCACCACGTCCGTGCCCTGCCTCGCGCAAAGCGCTGGGAAGTCCTTCTCTGTGACACAACTGCCTGAAAAGTGAGCTTCAGTGAAGAAGTGATGGAGCCAGAGGGTGTTTATTTTGCCCTGAACTAGGGTTCTGGTTTCGGAAGCTGTCGAGGGGACACCTTCCCAGCAGGGAGAAAAGGGGAGGCGACCAGGAGGACTGAACCCAGACAATCTGGGTTCGGTGCATCGTCTCTAAGTCCAGGGAGAGAGGGGCCAGGTGGCCAATGTATGGAGAAGTGGCCCTGCTGGGTACACAGGAGGCCAGACGGTGGTGTGGACCACAGTGGGGGTGGAGGTGCACCCGGGTGGGCCAGGAGCGTGGGTGGACTGAGGGGTAGGTGGGCGTGCAGGGGGGCTGTCCTCCCACCCCAGCCAGCCCCAGCTGTGAGCCGGCCCTGGCGGAGCCAAGAAGTGCTGGTTTCCCCAGCCTCTGTAAGGGTCCTTCTCTGACCCTGCCCCCTGGGCCTGGGTCCGTCAGCCTGTGCAGGCGCTTACTCTCTTGTCTGTCTGTCTGCCTGTCTCCCTCCTCCCCTCGCCCCAACCCGCTTCGCGCCGTTGACCTGGCCTTTCAGTGCCTCGGGGTCTGCAGGAGCGGGGCTCACTCACCGGCGAGCAGGCCGCCCGCCTCCGGGCCGCTGTCGGGGGCGGCGTTACTGGGCGGCGTGTCTGAGTCGGTGTAGGTGAGCCAGGTGGACTCGGTCTCCCGTGTCCAGCTCTCGTAGTAGCGGGGCTCGATGGCATCGGCCCTGCTCCCGCCGCAGCCCATCCTCCCAGGCGGCAGGCTCACCGGGCAGCCGCTGGGCTCCGGGCTGGGGCTGTGGCTCAGCCTCCGCAGCGCAGCCCGGGCAGGCGAGACGGCGGAGGCATCGCGTCGCCTAGCCCTCCCGCACAGCAGCGAGGCGCCCGCCGCGCCTTCTCCCCGTGCGCCCCTCCCCTCCACCGCCAAGGCCCTCCCATTCTTCACCTCCCCTTCCCCACCTCCCCTCGTCCTTGCCGCTCCCCCCACCCCACCCCTAGTCCCCTCTCCCCGCACCCTCTCTCTCTGAGCCCGAGCCCCCAGGGCGGGGAGGGGGGCGCAGACGCAGCGGCCAGGGGTGGAGGGTGGGTGAGTAAGGGTTTCCACCCGGGGTTCGGCCCCGCGGGCCGGAGTTAGGACTCTCAGGCTCTTGCGCATTCGCCCATTCACCCATCCACCCACCCACCCATCTGCCCTCCCTCCCTTCCTCCTTGGGTCCAGTCATCCATCCTGGGGAGAACGGAAGTACTTAGGAAGGGACCCCAAGCTTTCGGTCACTTGTTTCAATAGCAGCGGCTATTGCTCACCTCATTTCCCAATTCAAACAGAAAGAGAGCCTGAGTGGGGAGGTGCCAGGCAGTTCTAGAAAATGAAAGAAGGCACCCGGAGCTGGTTTCAACCCAGGACAACTGGGAGAAATTATTGCTGCTAAGAATTCAGGAGTGCTGCCCCCGTTATGTCTTAGCTGGTTTGGGGAGTAGGGAGTGGGACCTATGACTTCTGAAAGAGTTGGACCAGACTCTGTCACTAACGCCCTTTCCAGTTCCACCACTTCCTTGTCCTAACTGTTCTCGAGAAAGCAAAAGACCCTTTCTGGACGGGGCTGGGAGGCAGAGCTGGCTTTGCTGCCGTCGTTCCAGGGTACACTGCCCGGCTCTCAACCTTTTGTTCCCTGGTGCACATCCGGCCCAGACTCCGATGGGCAAAGGAATTTACATGGCAAAAGAGAGGGCTAATAAGGGAGAAGGGTTAGAAGAATAAATCCTCAATGACCAGGCACTGGCAGAGTATATGGTGCTGAATGTTTTCCCTCATTCAACACTTAGTAAGAATCTATTACGATAGGTACAAACCACCGATAGTAGAAATAATACCCACATAGTATATCGTGTGTATTACCCATTGTCTATAGACTATAGTGTGTAGTGTTTAACACATTTTATAAAAGATACAAAATATAGGTGTACTAATCATTATATCCTATATAATTATAGAATGCAGACTAAAATGCATTGTCTATAACATTCAGTATGTAGCATCCAATAGATAGGCCAAGCCTAGGGCATTGCCTGGCACACAGTAGGCCCTCAAAAAATGTCCACTGAATAAATAATTTTTGTGGTAACTCAGTTCACTTCAATTATTACAATTTAAGCTAAAGATCCCGTTTAGGACACAGCTGTTAGAGGTCCCTCTGGCAGGCACTAATCAGAATCTATAAGGCAGAAGTGAGTCAAGATGCATGGCTCCGAAGGCTGAGCCTGCTCCCACCCCAGAGCCCAGGCTGGTTTTTGCCCTTCAGGCTTTGCCTCTCCTTTGAAGATGGCCCCAGCAAGTGACCTCCACTGGGCTCTGTGAGCTGGTGGTGGTGCAGTCATCCAGGATGTCCTTGTTGCCCAGCCCAGTAGAATTCAGGTGCCCTGTGCCCTTTTTCCTTCTGCATGAATATTTTGGCTTAAGAAGAACCAGCTTTCTGGGACAGCATTCTCAAGAGCCTCTGCTTCCCTTGGTTTTAGGGTGAAGTGCTCCTTTCATAACCAGCTATTTTGTGATGTCACCACCTGCTGAGAGCCTGAAGCTGGGGAGGTGCCAGGCAGTTCTAGAAAATGAAAGGAGGCCCCTGAAGCTGGAACATGGTGAGCAAAGGAAATGAGGTGAGCATGAAAGGAGGTGGAAGACGAGGCTGGGCCAGCCCATGCCTGGAAGCAACCATAACAAGGGGTTTGGACTTTGTCCTAAGAGCAGTGGGAAACACAGGAGGGCTTTAAGCCGCATACTGCAAGCATCAGATCTGCTTTAGCAAACTGTCACATTGAGGGCAGGTGCAGAACGGGTGGGCAGAGGGGTTCTGGGAAAGAAAGGCAATGATGGTGGAGGATTCGAGGAGCTGCACTGATGGGATTGCCAATTAGGAGGCAAGGAATATTAGAGGCAAACTGGTATTATATCAGCATGGAGAGGGCTGGCGATGACAGGCCAATGAGGAATACTGTCCTGATTGAATTTGAGATGCCTGTGAAGTCTGAGTTTATATTTGTAAAGCAATTATGTTATCGGAATACAGCAAAGGAAGCTTTATAAATCCTAGTTTTCATGATCACATGGCTCCAAATCCAGAACTCAAGAGAGAGATCTCAGCTAGAAAAATACATTTGGGAGGCATGAGCATAAGAAAGATATGTGAAGAAATATCTCTTTTCCCAAATATCTTGGCCTTTCCTATGTGGTCTCCTAGAGCTCAGTCTTCCCAATTCCTGGTGCCCCATTTCCAGCTCAATCTCTTCTGTCCTCAGCCTGGCTCCCTTTCTTAGGAAAGGCAACTATTCTCTGTCCCAGGTCTGACTCCAACTTTGATATTCCAATCACTGTGGAACGCTTTCTTCAGGTACACCAAAGACTCCAAGGATGAAGTATTGTCCACACTCCACTTTGGAAGATCCTCCAGGTCCCCGTGCCTCAGTTTTCTTGCCTGTGAATGGGGATAATTACTTGTGTGAGGATTTGTAAAGTGCTTGGAAGAGGGCCTGGCACACAGAAAGCCTCCATCAGTGACAGCTGTTGCTGCACTTTTGGAGCAAGGAGCAACCATGGCATCTGTCTCTCGTAAGGAAGAAATGTCTGAAATTAGCGTTTTCACGTGTCCGTGAATTTGCTTAGCACACGGCAGACATTTGGTAAACAGCAGTCTTTTTCCCTCCTTCCTTTTTCCTTCCTTTGTGATGTTACCATTGACAGCCCTTCTGCAAACAAAATTTCTCAGCACCATTGCTATATAATCATTATTGATGGAACAACCATCTGGGTTTGTTTGTTTGTTTTCATGGGATCTCTTCTTGCTATCACATAACACTATAAATTCAGTAAAATTTTAAACCCCAGAAAATTTATAGGTCAGCAGACCTAGCCCTTTGATTTTACCAGGTAGGAAACCACAGCTCAGAGAGGCATGTGGAGTCACCTGAAGTCACAGAGTCTCTGGCTGATGGCTCAGCTTTTTTTTAATTACAACTTTTGGTGTTGAATTTTGTCCCAAAACTTCAGGGATAAATGTAATAAATTATCTTAAACCATCTCTTCAGACTCTGTATCTCGACTGGCATGAATTGGTCATCTTTTTCCATCAATTTTTAAAGTGACCAAAAAAATTAATTATTCTAAAGGGGGGAAGGTCATAACAGGGAATTGAAAAGCCTTAGCCAAAGCCACCAGCGCAATACAGTAGATTATGTCTTTAAAAGCTATTGTTGAGTGGTATTTGTCAATACCTGATAGGATGTGGTATTTGGGAAACCTGATAGGATTCCCAAAATTATGTATCTGTGACTTTAAGACCCTTTGTGATGAGTACCACCCCTGGCTCATTGCTATGGAAACCGAAGCAGTGGGCTAGGGGCCCCAAAGCCATTCCACCTCCAGGTCTTATTTCTGTGTCTCTGCCCAACTCTGGTAAGCTGAGAAAGGAGCCCTTCAGTGAGGCAGTTGGGGTCCAAGACAAAACAAAAGCCCCACAGGACCCTAAACCTGCTGTTAGGATCAGTCTTTAGAAAAAGAGTAAATACAGATTCATTATGTTTTTCCAAGTGAGAAAGTAATACAAATGAGCAGTAGCAGCAATAATTCTGGCCAACAGGTGCAGACTCCAAGTAAGTCTCTCTAGTCAGGAATGACCCCCCACACACACATACACACTTCATGCAGTTTCCACCAAGCACCCTGCCGCTGCCTCAGTCCCCAGTCCTGGCTAGCTGGTACATCCTCATTGCTCTACAGTGGTAAAGGATGAGAGCTCAAAGTTAGCACCCCAAAGCACAAAACGTGATTCCACTCCCCATACCTGGATAAGAAAGCCAACAAGTGTCATTTGACACAGGCCCGTTCATGCATCTCTGGTCTTTGAAGAAGGACTCGATCCCCTGGGGGAACGTGTGGTGCACCTGGAATTCAGGTGTTGCAGGCAGACCGGGTATGCAAGGGAAACTGAAATAATAAAATAGAAACAGGATGAATGGGTTTTGACCTGGTTTAAGAATGTAGAAAAGGTGAAAGAGAAAATTTATATTAAAAAAAGTAATTGGATACATTACCACAAAATATTTATATAGGAAATGAAATTTAAATGTGATACTAAACACTATAAATTCTCCCTCCACTAATCTTTAAACCAAATAATTCTCTTGAGAAGAGAGGTCTGTTCCTTCGGGTTAATTCTAAAGAGACTCAGCAAGGTTTTTCAATGTCTTCGGAACTTGTCTCAGTGCCTGCATCAGTGTCCTGTGGCACCTTATCCTGCCCCAGATGGGAACCCAGGACAAAGCAGCTGCTGCTGTTTCCAAGTCTCTGACTTCATTATAGTTCCTTTCATTGACAAGGTGTAATGAATAACTAGTTTGTTCTCTCACAAGGGAATATGAGTCACGTTCTACTGCAAAGGGCCTGGAGAGAAAACTCTGGTGTTGATGAAGTGGATGGGTAAGTTTTTTAAATAACAAAACAGTTTCAGGTTGTGAATAGTAATAGGAGAAAAGGGGACTGAATTAGAGGTGAGGATAGAAAGCCATATTCCCACAGGACTAATTCCAAAGAAAATTCTGAAAACCCAGAGAAATTTTGATAAAACATCCCACATAGCATTACATATTCGTAAGGATCTTCAGAGCCATTACGTGTCTTCTATCATTGCACTGGGCAAATTAATAATATTGTCCTCTGTACTTCCTTCTCACCTGGAACAAGGAAAGGTTGAGAAATTTGCCAAAGGTTACTCTAAATGTCAGGGAGAGAATGATTAAAGCCTAGATCTCCTATTCCACATGCATAGAGCCTTATTCCTATTTAGAAAAAAAGGGAAGGGCAAAATTGTTACTTCTCAAATTTGGGGAAAAAGGGTTTTCTACAGGTTTGAATAATGCCCTCTATATGTTAAGACCAATGGTCCCATTCCCATGCATCTGCTTTCTCTGATTACACCTTCAACCTTCAACCCATGAAGATTTTGACAACACGTGAAGCTGAAGAGTAGTTTGAGAATCAGCAGGCACCTGTAAGAATTTACTCTGATGAAAAGAACTGAAATAGAGGAAATAGATTCAGGCTGACACTTCTGGCAGGAGACTGCTAGTTGACAACTCCAGGAGCCCAGGCACGCAAGACTTGGGTTTCTAAGGCAAAGCTCAAGCTGTGGAACAGAATGTTCTTACCTCTGACCATGTGCAAGGAGACAGTCTGTTTCTTGGGGCCTTTGAAGGTTCTCAGAAATGTTCACATAGCACAAAGTAGGCCAGGCAATTGAGATTCTTTCTCAGAAAGAAAAGAAAGCACTTTCAGACTATTTTTATTTGCTGTTTGCTTAATTATACGAGTTAACCTGAACCTCCACTCATTAAAAAGATGTGATACATCTTACTAATTTCCCTCTGCAAAGAGTTGTTTTGCATATAAAAATGAGTCCCAGGCAAGTGGAAAAAATACACAGCTGTTTTCATGTTTATTATACAGCCCCTAGGGAGGGGCTGGCTGTTAACCGTGCATAGGTATAAGTTAGGCCACACTACAGCGAAGCTCAGAGGAACAGATGGTGACTTCTATTCACCATTTTCTGGATAAGGGGTAAAGGAGCACAGCCATTTGCACCATCAGTGCCATTTGGCCATTGCTGTTGTGACTTGATGCCGTCATCAGATAAGGGATAGATGTGAGGAGAGCGGTAGAAACCCTGGGAGCCAGCCTCTCTCTCAATTCTGTCCCTGTAAATTCCCATGGAAATGAGGCCCAGTCTGCTTTCTGCTAGTCTTCAGTCGACAGAAAAGTAATTGCCTTATTCTAAATGAAAAACATGATTTCCTGATTATAGTAAATAGGGGGAAGGAAAAAACATGAGCAGAGCACAGGTCTTTCATTTGTAATTGCCGGTGACAGCGCCACCCCCAGAGGAGGCTGGCAGCTCCGGGGCAGATGGAGAGAAAGACGTCGCACAGAGTTGCGCCTGAAGGCAGATGCCAGCCATGTGCTGGGAGCGCCCTGTCCACTCCCTGGTAGAGGGTTGCCCTGATGCAGCCTGTATATGGGGGTAATTAAAGCAAGGATTTAGATGGGTTTTTTGCATTATTTTTTTCCCCTCACACAAACCTGTGCTCAAATTCTGGCTCTGATGCTCACCAGCTGTGAGGCCATAGGCACTTCTGTGTCTTTCTGTCTCGTCTATGAAATGGAAGTGAGCTCGGTACCCTGCCTCACGGTATTGTCGGGAAGTTGGGGTTGGGCAAGGTAAGTTCTGAACACACTATTATTTTCATCTTTTAAAATGTTTTATTCTTGTCATTGTTATTCCTTGACGGACTGGGATAGACGGGTATAATTTTTGCTCTGCTTTTGACATTGTATGACTGTCCTTACCTGCTGCCTCACAATGTCCTTGAAGTCCTGACATCCTCAGAGCAAGACTGAGAGTTAACCCCCCCACCATGGGGCTTCAAAGTGTGGAGGCAGCTCTCCCCTTCTTTGTGTGGTCAGAGAAGCAGAGGTCACGGACAGGACCAGCTTTCTGCACACATGCAGCTGCATTTTGACCCAGAGTCAACCAACCACTTGGAAACCAAGTGGAGGCACTGGAGGGAGCACATCCCTGCAAGGTCACCCCTTCTGATAAACAGTGAATCAGCTGTCCCCTTGGTGCGCTCGGACAGGCTTCCCAGGCTGAACGGGGACACACACAGAGAGGCACAGTTCTCCACCCATCTTGATGACTAATAACAGCTAACCTTTACGGAGCACTTATATGTCCCAGTCTCTGTATAATAAGTACTTCAAACACAGATTAGCTAGCTCATTTCATCCTCACAGCAACGCTAGGAGAAAGATGCTATTAAAAGCCCATTTTCATAATGAGAACACCGAGACTTAGGGAGGTTAAGTGACTTGTGAATGGTCCACTGTCAATCATAACACCAAAGCCAGGATTTAAGCCCAGGTCTGTATGACACCAAAGTCCATGCATGGGTCACAATGCCCATCTCCCACTTGACAGCTGTCCCCATGGGGCTGCAAACCTCTAAATCACTGTGCATGTCACTGACCCAGGTGGACAGCCCATGAGGTCTTCTCCAAGGGCAGCCTCCCTGAACGGGGGCACCATGTGCTCTCCTGCTCCTCCAGCGAGGAAAAATGAAAAGTATTAATGCCCTTGGGAGAAATTTTCCAGTTCCAAGCAGTGCCTATGCTGTGAGTAATCCTATTCTGAATTGAGAAAAATGAAACAGTTACTGGAAATAAGGTGAAAACTACTTCCTCCACAGTTTAGAACTCCCTCATAAGCATACGACCAAATCTGTGACTAGAAGAGTGATGCTTTGATTGTGTGTATTATCTGTGATCCTGGCGGTGCTGGGGGAAAATGAGCCTGGTGAAAATGGTACGGGCTGGTAGAACACTTGAATTATCTGCATTGTTGATTTGACCTCCAGATAGATTCTTTCTTAAGGCTGAATTAGCTGATTGATGTGCATTTCAAGTTCTCAGCTACTAGCAAGAAACAACAACAACAACAAAGGACCTTACTGAATAAGCCCTATCTAGAAAACAATAGTGTGTCTCTTTTGGATGCTCAAGAATATGTGCAGATACTTAAGAGGGCAAATGGCGGTAATTAGAGAATTAAAGAAAAGTAGGTGGTGGTATACACCTACCTAGGCAAAGGTTCTGGTGGGCCGTATTTGCCTGAGAGACTGAGAAGCCTCTTGGAAGGAGATTTGGGGAAAACAGGCTTGCTCAAAAAGTTAAGGTCTTGGCTGTCAGAAAGAGGGATGGTTCTTAGAGCCACACAGTGCTGTTACTCAGATTCATGACCTGCCCCACTGAGGCCCCCAGCCTCCTGAACTCCCCTCCTCTATGAACTTGTGTTCAAATCCTATAGAAAGGAGGAGGCTATAAGCAAAACTAGGAAATAGTTTCACTCGAAGCTGTTTGCCATGAGGACATCAGTCCCACTCCCTTGGCACTCCACTGCCAGGTGAAACGTGTACAAACACAGATCTGTGCTCTGGCGCCCCTAGGGCTCCACGTCCCAGCAGGAGACTGTGGTACCCAGAAGAAGTGGTGGCACCCAGGGAAACAACAGGTTGCCCTATAGAAAAGCCATGGTGTCTGGTGTAGATCATGGTAACAAGTTTGGATTTTAGGAACAATTGCAACATTTTTATCAGAAAAGAGAATAATCTTGCTTGGGGGTTTTTTAAAGGCCACTTGTGTGGGGAACAGATTTTAGGGAGCCAAAAGAAAAAATAAAGAGGCCAGTTTGGAGACAGTTGCATTAGTCAAGGAAAGAAATGATAGTGGTTTATAGATTGAGGTAATGGCCATGAAGGTGGAGAAAATGGATGGAGGGGCGACACATTACAGAGATGGAGGCAAGAAGGCCGGCTGGTGTTTTGGATGTCAGGCTAAGGAAGGGGGAGAAAACAAGAATGACTCTCTGGTTTCTGCTTGTCCATCTGCATAGGTGAGGAAGACTTGATGAGGAATGAGTTTAAAGAAAAAAATCAGTTCTATTTTGCAAATCAAAATTATAAATGAAAAAGGAGACATTGCAACTGATGCCACAGTTCATAAGAGGCTACCAGACACAACTAGATGCCAACAAGTTCCTGGACAACCTAGAAGAAATGGAAAAGTTCTTAGAAACATAAAACCTACCAAGACTGAATCAGGAAGAAACAGAACATCTGAATAGACTGATCACTCATAAGGAGATTGAATCAGTAATCAAAAGTCTCCCAACAAAGGAGTTCTGTTCTGGGTACTTTGAAGTTAAACACGCCTGGGAGATAAGCACAGGCAACTGGATAGAAAAGAGGGGAAATCAAAGGAAAGGCAGTGTTGGTGCCATGAACGACAGTGAGAGATGCTGTAAAGAGAAAGTGTTGAGTGTGGGAGGGAGAGAAGAGAGGGTGGCTTGGGGTCAAGCCTTGAGGAAACTATCACTCTGTAGAGAATGGGTAGAGGAAAATGATCTTGAGAAGAAAACAGAGAAGGGGAAATCAGAGAAGCGGGAAGAAAACCAAACAGATGTGTTGTTCTAGAAGCCAAGAGAGGAGAACCTGCCAAGAAGGGAGTATTCAGTTTTAACTAAGGCTGCTGAGAGTCTGTGTAAGTCAAGGATTGAACACAGCCTGCTGGATTTGAGAACCCGGAGGTCACAGTTGACTCGATGGCTGGGAGTGAGAACAGTGGAGGGGCAGAGTCGGAGATGAAGTAAGTGGGTTAATGAGTGAGCACGTGCATCTAATTTTTATTCTGTCTTGAAATCCCACAAAAATAGCAATAAAACGATTGTCTTTAACATAAACCCATGAGGATGGTGAGATGGGGAGAGGACAAAACAAACACAAACTTTTGAGAGCTAGACCCATTTAGATCAGTTTTAACTGATTTAGCACCCTGGAGAAAGCTGAATCCTAAGTTGGCAGTGAGGAAACTAAAAACCAACATGATTTACACTTTCGAAGTCTCAGAAATTGGTAGCACCAGGAAACTTGAAAAGTGGAGGTGAGGCAAGGAGACTGAGAATTGGCATTAAAACCAAGAAATTGGTTGAAAGCAGTTTAGAAAGAAATTATATTGCAGAATCTCTACCGTACTGTCAGTAGTCTTTTAATGGCTCTTCCCTGTCTGGCAGAAAGCTCGATTTATTATCTGCAAAACACACACATGCACACAATGAGGCCCTAGATGGGGGTACCAAGTGGGAAGATTAAGAAACTGTATGCTTACCTGGACTGCCACTCCTCTAGGGTTCTTCCTTGCCTCACCTTCCGGACCACAAGCAGAGGAGTGTCTTGGGAAACTCATCAGTCCAGAGGGAAAATCCTTACATCAAGATTACACAAGGAAGCCAGATCACCCTCCTGTGAAGCTCACAGTTGATAAGCTCCACTCGTGTTAATAAAGCTTCAAAGCAGCTTTTTGGTCCCCACTGTCAAGTATAAGCAGACGGCAACTATTGCAATGTATCTAAAAATATATTTAATATGAAAGAGCTACTTGGAGATAACAAGAGAAAGAAAACTTCCAGAAAATTATTTATATTTAATATCCTCAGAGAGATTAAAGAAGATATTGCAACCACACACACACACACACACACACACGAAAAGAACAGAATGCAAGTAAAAGAGGGCCTTCAGAGGGGAAAAAAAAGCAACAGCAACAATGAAACACCCTTGGGAATTAAATATTTGATGGCAGAAATGAAAAAGAAAAAACTCAGTAGAAGGGCTGGAAAAATAAAACTGAGGCCAAAATGCAAAAAAGATGGAATATGGGAAAGCAAACGTAAGAAAATTGGAGGATCAGTCTGATCTAGGAGGTTCCATACCCAAATGATAGGAGCTCCAGAAAGAGACAAGAAACATAGAGGGGAGGAAATTGTCAAGGAAATAATTCAAGAAGAATTTCTAGACTTGAGCTATCAAAATGGACTGAGGTGAGTCTATCCCAGAGCACACCACTGTAACATTGCCGAGCACCAGGGACACAGAATAGATTCCATAAGCTTCTAAAGAGAAAACATACGGGGAATTAATCAGAATGTTTCTGGACTTTTCAATCACAACACTGGAAGCTAGAACATAGTGGAACATTGCCTTCAAAATCCTGATGTTATTTTCCACCTAGATTTTTCTTATTCCCAACCCAGCCACCAATTAAGTAAGAGGTTCGAATGAAGGCAGTTTGACTGGCAAGATCTCCATAAATTGACCTTCCATACACTTTATTCAAGAAGTAACTAGAAGATGTGTTTCACCACAACAGGAGAGAAGAAGAAGAGTTTGGAGTCAGGGCCCAGAAAAAAAGATAAAGAGAATCCTCAGGAAGATGGCAAAGGGACCTCCTAAGAGACTGTAGCACATGGGGTCTGGAGAGCAGACTGGAGAAGACCTCAGTTGGAAAAGGTCTGGGCCCTGGAAGATGTTTCTTCAAGAGGAGGAAATTGATGGCTAAGTGGAAACATTTTCAGAGGAGAGCTAATAATCACAGTTGAAGATGCACTGGTGATAAATACATAGAAAATTAAGCAAAGAAAATAAAATATTATTCCCAAGAAAAATTACAAGCTGCAAAAGAAGTAGTAGTCTTGATTTCCTACATGGCTCAGCTCTCAATATCACTACATAATCACAATGAAGTAAACACTGACTTTTGAACTAAGCAAAATGGTGACGTAGCCATTCCCTTCCCTGGATGTAAGGACAGCAAAGCAACGGGGAAAAGTAGATGCGTGTGCTGCAGCAAGAGCAAACGCTAAGAAAGGCTTCCCCTCATCCTCTCTAAGGGGAAGCTCACAGATACTGCTTAAAACCCAGGGATCAAGGAGTAGCATAATACTAGTGTTTTATGTAAAAACACAGTTAAGTGCCAAAAAAATTAGCAAAAAGGGTTATAAGTAGCTGTCTGAGGCGGGAAGCAGAGCAGGGACTGCTGTTTTTCATGTCTCTGGGATTACGTGACTCTTTACAGTATGTATGTGAATCACCTCACTGAAAATAGAAACCAAATAAAAGCAACTGAAGAAGAGAAGGTGGCATGCACAGACAAAAGTTTTGAGAGATTTGGTTCTAAAGGGGAATAGAAAAGTGAGTTGGGGTAGCTTGGGTCAAGGGTGGGCTTTTTTAAAGATGGAAAATAGAGCACATTTGGGATGAAAATTGTCTCCCTGGTGCAGTGCAAAGAGGGGGATCCCAAAGGGGGCACAGTCTGTGAGGAGATTAGAGGATGGATCTAAACCCACAGGGTGGGAATGGACTTGACATGGGAAGAATCCCCCCTTCACTGAAATGAGAGGGAAGAAGGAGATGGGTACAGACGCAGATAGAATTGTAGGATTGGCCATGACTCCACTCCCTGTCTCACAAGCCTCAACAAGACACACACAGCAGAACACACTGGTGACCACAGCAGAAGTGACACACGAATTATAGCCAGGTGTGCTCCGCCCACCCTCCTGCTGAGTGGGACGCCAGACCACCTCTGCCTGATGAGTAACTCTCCCACCATGGAGGTACTCCCCTCTATCTCATGGAAATAAGGACATCTCCTTTTGAAAACAAAAGGACTTCCACTGGCAACACACTGGATTCAGTATTCTGGTGGACCCCCTCCTGCTGCAAAACAAAAGCATATCCCAGGTAAAGGACACTAATGGGTGCAATGTCAGGCTTTTAGGAAACAAAGGCTGGAAGATACTCACAGATGAAGATCTAGCAGGTATGAACACACACCCAGAAGCCCAGGAGGGCAACGCCACCATGAGTGAGAGTCCACAGAGGCATTTTAAAGAACAGGTAAGAAAAGGAGATAAACCATCAGTGTTGCTTTCCCAAGTCTGGCCTTTGGAGCACGAGTACCACTATCACCTGAGTGCTTAATAAAGTGCACATTCCTGGGTCCCATTCCAGACCTACTGAGCCTGGGCTCTGGGGGTTGAACCTAAGAATCTGTATTAATGCTCCGTCCCCAAAGAGCCAGCCAGGACACCCATACCCAGCTTTCCTTTCCACAATCACATTCCTGTAGCTTTTATCGTCCGGCCATGGCAAAACAAACACAGCAGACCCATCCTTAGAAGGCTAAAGCAAAACTAAGAAAATAGCTGGAAAGATAGCACCCCCTAGTGCCAGCAAGACATAGGAGCTGAGCTGGCGTGGGTGCTGTGTCTGCGGTCAGAACGCAGCCGGGCCTAGTGCAGACGCTGAGCCCTGGAGACGTGCTGTGCTGGAATCCGGGTGACGGTTCAGTGATGACAGTGCACAGAATACTGTGACTGAAGGTGGTGGGAAGTGGGGACATCATAATAGCTAACATCACAGTAACTTAATGTACACTGCGTTCACCGGGAGTTCAGAAGAGTCTAGAGGATCCATGCTGGGCTGTCCAGAGACCCTGCAGGAGCAACCACCACGGGGCTGGGAGAAGAGCTCACTCTGAGGCAAGAGAGTCGGGCAAAGAAAATGAGCCTGGTTCAAACATAAGAGCTAATTCAGGAGAGGCTGATTCTAATTTTCTGCACTCACTCCCCATGGCCCTTATCCTACAAAGAATATTGTGGGGGTGGGGAAGAGCGAAAATTCAAACAAACGATATCACAGCTTTGAAGTTTTGTAGCTTAAGGAGCCTGGGCCAGGCTAAGAGGGAAAGAGAAAATGCCTTGTGGGAAAACCGGCAGTGACACCAAGGCCAATCAAAGTTGAACAGCCACTGTGTGCCAGGCAGGGCGGAGTATCACCACAGTGCCGCCAGGCAGGCCGCACTGCGGTCATTCGACAGGGGAGGACGCCGGGTCCAGAGAGGTTGAGGAACTTGTTCAGCACTACCCAGCAATCAATTATGGAGCCAAACAAACTCAGGACTGCTCAACTGCGAAGGCTACAGTCTTAAGATTTTGTTTTTCTGATTGGATCAAGTAGTAGGTGATTTAATTTCATGGTTTAAGATTTAGAAAAGCTCTTACGGGATGTTCAGTGACAATTCCTGCTCTCACTATTGCCGCAGCCCCCCCCCCCCCCCCCCCCCCCCCCCCCCCCCCCCCCCCCCCCCCCCCCCCCCCCCCCCGGCCCCACTCGGCGCAGACAGCAGAGTCACCAGATTGTGTGTGATTGTCCAGAGAGAGCGCACGGACTTCACTCTGCTACGCGAGTGGCGGCCACGCACCGTCCGGAACCTCGTGCTTTCCATGTAGGGGAGTGTCCTGCGGGTCACTGTGCATCAGCACGTGGGGAGCTTCAGCGTTCTGCTCTCCACTGTCGGCTTTCACTGTTGGTGGTGCTGTGGTCCTGTGTACAGTCCCCCATCTGTTTCCACTCTTCCAGCAGCCCACGTGCTTTACTCAGAGCAGACTCCACCCCCTCCAGAGGGACCTTGAGACTTTCCCAAGATAAGCTTCAAAACGCGGCAAATCAAGTTACCTTGACCGTGGGCGTTGATGGTGAAGGCACTGAGAGAAAGGAAGCTGCAGAGAGCTGGAGGGCAGCCGCAGGCAGCGCAGCTCCACCCTGGCACCAGGCTCCTCTGCCGGCTGGCTGTGAGGTGCACCATGAGCTGCCCCCACCCTGCCACCCAGGCTGCCGCCCCACCAGTTAGTGGCGCACCTGAGGGCAAACCTCCCACAGGAGAGGGGCAGGGGCTCCAGGGCATGGTCCCCTTGGGCAGGACCCACCCCTTGTCCCAACAGGTGTAGCCAGGGTTGTGGGGTCCAACAGGAGAGCATGGGAGAGCCTATGCCTAAGGGTCCCCTTCCTCAGGAAGGGCTTGGGGACCCTTGCTCAGAGCTAAGTACCATAGCTCCCCTTACCCATGGTTTCACATTCCACAGTTTTAGTTACCCACTGCCAACTACAGTCCAAAAATATTAAATAGAAAATTCCAGAAAAAGACGAATCATAGGTTTTGACTTCATAGGTGTGATGAAGATATATATCACCATATAACCTATGGTGATACTCCTGCTCCATCCTGCCCTGGATGTGGGTCATCCCTTTGTCCAGCGTCCACACTGCACATCCTCCCTGCCTCTTAGTCAATTAGTGGTCATCTCGGTCAGATCAGCTGTCACCATATCACAGTGACTGTGTTCAAGTAACTGTTATTTTACTGGATGCTTAACAGCAGCCCCAAAGTACAAAAGTAGTGATACTGGCAACTCAGGTACACCAAAGAGAAGCTGGGAAAGTGCTTCCAGAGCATCTTTCCAGAGCGAAAAACAGTGCGTCTAGGGTTGGGTGCCAGCCGCAGTTTCAAGCATCTGCTGGTGGTCTTGGAACTTATCTCCCACAGGTAAGGCGGGACTACCATAAAATCCTTTGTGCTACCTCCTGCCCAGGAATCCCAGAACTGCCTGGGAGGGATTTGACTGGGGTTGAATTCCTGCCAAGTAAGTGATGCCAAGAGTCACAGAGTCCCTCTTAAAGTTACCTTGTTTTCAGGTCCAGGCTGATTCAGTCTTGGGGGGGAAATGACCACATGAACCACTTATAAGCCTTTCTGGCTTTAAAAATAATGTTGCATACCTTAGCTCACCAAAGTCTCACGAAGTAAGCATCATTAGTAGCGCTCCCATTTTGCAGATGAGAAAACTGAGACTTAGAGAACCTACACACATCACCCAGGACCACCTAGTCAGTAAGTGAGGGAGCTGAGACTCAAACCCAGGGATTTTGACCTCAGTTTGCATCTCCTTCTGATTTCTCATCACTAGAAGCCTTTTTGCATGTTCCCCTTCCCCTGCCCAGCCCTCCATTCCTCTCCCTGGCCCTACTCTCCCTGGTCGTTCTCATTGACTTCCTTGCCTTGCTCTGATTCCAAAAGGTTGATGGGTCCTGGTTTCTCTCCCTAGCCCAGGCTTTTCTCCTGAGTTCCATATATGGGTGTATATCTAATATCCTAATGAACACCTGCCCATGGCTGCCCAAGACTCCTCAAGTGCAATGTCTCTGAAATGAAACTCACTGTCTTTCTCCTGAACTGCTTCTCCTTCCATGTCTCTATCTCAGCAGCAGCAGCTCTTCTTAAGAACAGACCATGTGCTGGTCACGTTATACCCACAAGACAGCGGGTATTACCATCCCATTTTACAAGTGGAAAACACAAGGCTCTAAGATGCTGACTTGCCTGCACAAGGCTATGATGCTACATAGTTGACAGAGCCAGATTCAAACTGAGATCCGTTCTACGTTGCTCCTATGGTACCAGGATGTCTGGAAACCGAAGGGCCACAGCTGTTCATTCTTTTGAACCAATCAGGAGGTGTTTCATCTTCGACTCCACCGCCAACCACACCCCCACTTCCCACTCCACAGCAGCTCCAGAGCCAAGTCAACCAATTCTACCACCTAAATGCTTCTCAGTGGTACCTCCTCTCCATGCTGTGGCTACTCCTTTAGTTCAGCCCCTAAATTATCTCACCTCCATTACTAAATAGCTTCTTAACTAGTTCTTTGTCTCCGGCAACAACCCCCACTCTAAATCCTCTCTCCATGAATGAACTTTCCAGAATACCTGTGATGATTGCACGCCCCTGGTTAAGAGCCTCCAGAGGATGAAGCCCCAACTCCCTGTTCCCAGCACTGCCTGTCCATCCAGGTGATCTCTTGCTGGGTCTCTGCAAACCCTGTGGCCTCATTAATAAAATGGGCTCCTGTCTTGGAGGTTCCCACTAACTGAGCCAACACGCACACGCTCCTGTTGCACATGGCACTTGTCCAGGACATCTATGTTGGACCCAGGGACAGCCAGTCACATGCAGAACAAACAAAGGCTAAAGGAACTATGCGAATCAACAGTAATCCATCTTGCTGTTGTCTACCCAGTTTGTGTTGTCTTTGGTACCAAATGCTAATAATTTGATTTTATGACAGTGAAGCCAATGGGACCCCAGATGGCAGGATATGTTTCTGAATGATTTATTACTCCACCCCTCATAGAAAAGGGCTCAGCATAACTTTCCAAAACCACTCCACAGAGAGAATAGCCTGTGCCCTGCAGACAAAGGAGTCTGTTGGTGGATGCACATGCCTACATTTTAAGGCTCTGAGAGAACCAGCAATGCAGAGAGTAGGGCAGTTTTGTTCTCAAGAAGTTTGTTCCCCATTTTCTCTCTGCTCATCTCTCCAGTAACGTCTTCTGAAAAAGTTTTCCTTCAAAAGATGTTTGGGGAAGCACCAGAATAAAGTATATTGGCCCTAAGGCTTCTGGACTTTTGCCTCCTCTGAAGTCAGGATGCAAGCACAGACCTGCCACTTTCTGCCCGGAACATCTTTGGTTAACTTCTGATGTGTAATCCTATATGATCCTCTAACATCCCTCTCTCATAATACCTCACTGTATTTTCTACTGGTTGATAGAAAATTTTACTCAGATTCACAGAGCTGAAGAAGAATTTGTAGGCTCCGGTACTGGGGGCATGTTGCCACAGCAGGTCCTGCCTTACTCCTTCCCAGGTTCAAGTTCAGCTGGAAGCAGGCATCGAGCTCAGTTAGCAGGCTCCTCTAATTGGTCACATGCCTAATCACCATAGCTGAAGGAATGAGTGCAGGATGGTTAAAACCTGGGTCATGGACAACAGGGGCCACCTCTGAAGTTGGGAGGAGGCAGCTTCTCAGGTATGGTGTGGTCTCCAAGAGAAAAGGGGAGGGGACAGAGACAGGATGGCCCCAAACTCTCACAGTGCATAGCCCAGAGCAAACGCATCTCCTGTTTACCTCCCTACCTCCGCAGGCAGATTGCAAACTCCCTGAAGGTAGAGCAGGTCTCTTACCTCCATATCAAGCCCCTAGCACATTACCTTACATACCTTGTTTTGGATAAATGATAAATAGGGACACGAACTACTCAAAGCAAGACTCCTACTTTGAAGGAATTTATGGACCATCCCAAGAGTTGGTACTTACCCAATAAAAATCAAAGTAACACAATATAAGTGCCAAATGAGCAACCGGGGTAGTATTGTCAAAGGAATTCAAAGAAGGCAGCTGAGGAAGGGGGTCAAGGAAACCTGCAGCCACTGCCCTGTGAGAGGCGCCATGCAAACGGCCCCCACTGCGCCCACATGAGAACTGCACCCAGTGCCTGGCTCCTGCTAAACTCCTGGGAAGTGGGTCTTGCTGTCTCTGTCCCTGAGAGTCTTGGCTTTGACATCCAAGACCACAGGCTTTTCCTTCCTTCGGCTTCCCCTCTCTCCTTCCTCTCCCAGCCCCTGTGTGCTCAGGCCCTCAGCTGGGGCCATACTACTTCCCTCTGCCCAGCCCTCCCTGGGTCACTGTGTGGCCGACTCTCTGGACCCAGCACCCACATCCCCACACAGCTCTTCCCTATTTTATTTTCACGGCTATGAAAATTAAAAACCTTTAATATTTTCTTTTTTTTTTTTCTTTCCCTAACTGAGCACTTGAAAGCTGTTCAAGTCACTTAAGTCTTGCCCAGAGAAGCAGGCTGGTGGTGGTGGCATCAAGCCCTCTGCCAGGAGACCACCCAGGCATGCTGACCCCACGGAATAACTGCAGACACCAGACACCGTTGGGAAGCTTTCCTCACCCTGGCAGGCCACTTTGCCCCTTTGATTTTCCCACTGGAATTTGAATGAGTTTGGTTTTAAAGGGAGTCTTCAACTTGTAGAATGTAGACAAAAATTCTGCCTAGCAGATGTTGGCAGAAGTGAGGAAGGAGAGCTGGCAATGAGCAATTTCTCAGAGGCCCCTGAAGACCCTTCGGTGGTTCTGCATTGCCCAGAGGACCAAGTTCAAGCTCGGTAATGACTCCAGGCCAGACTCGTTGCCCAGCACAAGCTGACCTGCACCTCAGCCTCCAGCAAGGCAGAACTGCTCCTGCCGCAACTGCACCATCCTGTGCCTTCGCTCCCGTTGTTCCCGTTTGACTGGTTAGCTGCTGTCTTTGAAGCCGTGGCTCTACTGTCACCTCCTCCCAGAAACTTTCCATGGTTTCTCTGCCCACTGAGGGGTAAGCATTCCCATAATTCACTGAATGCTTCTCATTCCTATGAACCAACTGAGGGTAGGAAACACCCACCCTGAGCATTTAATGCAGGGCCTGGCATGTTGTGGACATTCTATACAGTTTTTAAATGGCAATGAATGAATACATTTGTACATTCCTGCATGTTTGCCTCAAATGCCTATGAACGCTTTTCTTTCTGAGTGTCTGTTCCACATTGCCACTGTTTTCTTCCTTTCCTCCTTTCTCTTCCTTCCTCCCCTTCCCTCCCTCCTTTCTTTTTAATTTCCTTCTCCTACCCCCAGCTGCCATTAAAATCTGCCATTAAAAACAGGAAAGCTTCTTATAAACTTATCCTCTCTAAGTATAAATGACATAACATTACATATCTCCACCCACCTTCACCACCACCTGGGAATTTTAAGAAACCATGCACAGTCTTGAAGCTAAAGGAATACAACTACAACAGTGGATTTCAGGGACTGGCTACAAGTGATCATCTGGGATTCTTGAAGGCCTGCTGACCCCCCCTCTGCTCACTCACTACACTTCTCCATACATGTGCAGGGGTCAAAGGACATGCTGTTACCCAGCAGAAGAGTCATGAATGAGAGGCATGCAGCAGGTGGGAGGTCTTAGGGACCGGCTGCTTGGAGTCTGGATATGACCGGATTGCAATCCTAGATTCACTATTGCATGACCTTGGACAGATCACTTAACTCCCCTATGGGGGGAGGGTAAAAATACCTATCTCATGGGGATAGTCAGGATTCAAAGGGGTAATCCCTATGCAGCACTTAGCATAGTGCTTCACTCATAATACTTGTCAAATATTAAATATTGTTAGTCATTGTGACATAACAAATCACCTTAAAACATAGTGGCTTGAAACAATAACAATTATTTATTACTACCCCATGGATCTGGGGGTTCTCCTATCAGATCTTACAATCTAATGGTAGGCGGGGCTAGACTCATCTGAAGGTTCACTTCTGTGTCTGGCACCTGGGTGGGAAGACTCAAACAGCTGATGTTTGAATAGCAGTGCTCCAAGCATCATTCTCTATTTTGATGTCATTTTGCTCTGTGGACTCTTCGGCGTGGTGGCTTCAGATAGACACATTTCTTACATGGAAGCTCAGGGCCCCAAAGAAAGTGTAGGCAGGAGAGAGAGAGAGAGAGATTGAGAGAGAGAGAGAGAGAGAGAGAGAGAGAGAGATCTTTATGACTTAGCTTAGAAGTCTCAGAGCATCATTTCCTCCATACTGCTGGTCAAAGCAGTCAGAAAGCCCAACCAGGTTTAAGGGGAGGGAACACAGACTCCACCTCCTGATAGGGAGTAGCAAGGTTATAAAAGAATATATGAACCCTGGCTGGTGTAGCTCAGTGGATTGAGTGCCAGCCTGCAAGCCAAAGGGTCGCTGGTTTGATTCCCAGTCAGAGCACATACCTGGGTTGCAGGTCAAGTCCCCAGTAGGGAGTGCATGAGAGGTAACCACACATTGATATTTCTCTTCTTCTCTCTGTCCTTTCCTCTCTCTCTAAAAATAAATAAAATATTTTTTAAAAAAGAATGTATGGGGTGGAAAATGTTGCTATGACTATTTTGGAAAAATACAATTTGAAGGAGTATTATTATAGTTTCCATTTACTGAGCACCTGCCATATATTATATGCCTTGTAATTTCCATCGTGTATTGTCTTGAAATATCTTAAAGCACTGGATTGGCTGATTAAACTAGGCTTAGGAGCTAGTCCTAGAAATATACATAATATGAGGGATCTGAAAGAATCAAAGAAAGTAAAATCTTTTTTCACAGAAAGGGGGATTAGAGATAGTTGTTTAATAGCAAATATACAAGAGCTACACACAAACCATAACTCAAATTGCATTCAATTACTCAAAGCAAAGCTTAGCAAATATTTAAACTACTTGAGAAAATTAAACTAGTTTATCTATACAAATTACTAGTGATTGGCAGTATTTCTAACAAATAGCATCTCTGAGGCTCTGGCAGCCTCCCCTGGTCTCGCTGTGCAGTGTCAGGATGTATGAGTCTGCTTTCACTCACATTCATGAGTTTCTTTAATCTTCCCCTGGCCTGCATGGGACAGTGTCAAAGGGGGAAGGAACACCCAAGCACCCCCATGTTGTCTTACACATGGACAGGGTATACTAGATGGCTGTGTCTGTGTGCATGAAAACCAATGGTTAGCCACTGGGCCTGAGAGGTTCTCCACTTCTGACATTCCCTACAGGCCTTCTGAAGAAGCATGTTTATCTAAACCAAGGAAGTAGGTTATCTGGGAGGGAAACATTCTAACTTCATAGCATCCTAGGGGATTATTTTATCTGACTAAAGTCCAAGACTGCAAGTGATGGAAAGGAAAGCTTCTATGGCTGGCAGGGTGGCATGGTGCCCGGGGCCCTGCATGGCTACAGCGAGTGTCTGGGAGTCAGAGCCCTGAAAGGAGGTGTCCTGGATCCGAGCACAAACTTCATCTTTACAACTTTTTTCCACAGCCTGCCCTTCACGTGATCAGTCTCCCAGGAATGGGGACCAGTCAGGAAAACAAAAACCACATGAGCTGTTCTAACGCTAAAGCAAGTGTTGAAAGGCTTCAAATTTCAAAAGAAAAACTGAAGTCACACAGAGACAATAAATGCAGGAAGCAGCTATCACCCCTAAGGCTAGGAGAACGAAGGAAAGAGTCTGGGGTTATCAGAAATTAAATGTTTAAAAGAGGGACCCCCCCCAAGAGCTAGAACAACAGTCCTCTAAGAAAGAGACACCGCCCTGCTGGTGCCTGTGTGGGGAAGTGTTGAAAGAAGTTGAAGACCAGAGATTGCAACTGCCAAGTGAAAGCACCAGGGAGAATGCCGGAATGGTGAGCAAGCAGAAATGAAGTCCCTTGTTCACCCTCCAGCCTCCCCATCTCCTTCTTGTGCTTCCTAGAGGCAGAACCTAACAAGAATCCAGCTGGCAGAAAGGAAATGTAGTTTGCAGGGCCCCCACCTCAGCATCACCAAGCAAAGTGGAGAAGGGCACTGGAGTTGAGAGCCGATGGGTTAGCAACGGCACCAGGTGTGTTTCAGGGTACGCAGGGGCTGGCTCTGAGAGCCTCTGGCCACATAGCGTGACTCTTCAGGCAGGTGATTCTATCAAAAATGTTTGGTTTCCCTTTCTGCTTTGGTTGGCAACAAACTTAGGTTAAACTTTGTTAAGTAAAAGTAATCATCTTTAGATTGGATAATTTCTACTGAACTATCTCTAAATTCACAAACTTCCCTCTTTCATCTCCATTTTGCTGGTAAGCCCACCACTGAATGTATTTACTTCAAATATTGTATTTTTTGGCTCTGTGATTTTCATTGGGTTATTTTCATTGGTTCTTTTTCTCTACTGAGATTTCCTATCTGACCACATTCACGAACATATTTTTATGTCATTGAGTAGAGTTATAATAACTACATTAAAAAACCTTGTCTCCTGAACATCTGGGTCATCACGGGGTAAGCCTCCGTGGATCATCTTTTCTTTTGATAACGGGGCACCTTTTACTGTTTCTTAGTGTGTTAAGAGATTTGGGACATTGGACATTGTGAATTCCACCTTGTAGAGATTCTGAATTCTGCTACATTCCTCCAATGAGTGTCGATTTTGTTGTAGCAGGGAAATCAACCTGGTTGGATGCAAACTACAAACTCCATCTTTTGGGCTGCAGCTTACATTTCAGTTTAGTCCTCACACCCTTGGCTGGCTGCTTGGAGTCTGCCCTGTGTATGTGTGCTTTGAGGATCAGTCACAGATTTGGGCAAAGTCTATATACAAAATTTGGGGTTCCCTGGCTCCCTTCATTCCTGGGCTTCCCTTTCTCACTTCCCAGGAGTTACAGCAGGTTTTCTATTGGTATTTTAGCCAACTTGCCTGGGGTGCAGTGGAGCCTGATCTCAGGCTAGAATCCATAAAAGCCAAAACCTCACCCCCATGTCATTCCCATCTTCCAAGTATTAATTCCCCACCAGTTTCTTCAAGTGACCATTTTTGTACTTTGTCCAAAGCTAAGTGGTACAATTTGTGGGATGTTTGGTCTCATAACTCAGCCATTATCAATAGCAGAACTGCAAGCAATCATCTTTAGCTTAAATTTTATTATCTGCCCAGTATCTTCTTACTGGTGGTTGCTGTGGGGTTCTTTTGTTTGTTTGTTTGTTTGTTTGTTTGCCTTTATCTTAGTGGTTATAATCTTTTTTTGTTTTAAGAGTTTATTTATTTTGAGAGAGGAAGGGAGGGAAACATCAGCGTGTGGCTGCCTCTCAAGCACCCCCTACTGGCGACCTGGCCAGCAACCCAGATGTGTTCTGACTGGGAATTGAACCAGTGACACTTTGATTCACAGTCTAGCGCTCAATTAATGGTTATATTCTATTTGTGTTACTATAAGATGCCTCAAATCCTTTCCATAAGCAAATAGTGTATAAATAATTTATAAATAAGTGAATAGAAGGATTAAAATATAAACTCTGCTGCCTTAAGGGAAAGCTACACATACTCGAAACCGGTTTGCTCACCAGACAAGTGGTTTCATAACTGGGGCTCTGATGAGTAGGCTGACTCTGAGTGGAGGGGACAACAGTGGAACGAGGTGAAGGAATACCATTGCAACTCCAGAACTAGACAGTGCCGACTTGAACTCTCTCTGGGAATAAAGAGGGAAATGGCGTTGTGGTGTGCTAAGGTAACATGCTATTCTAGCCCCTTTCACTAGTTGCTCCGTGGGAAGTTCTTGCCCATTCTGCAAGGCCCTAAGGAGGCTGTTGACCACTGTGCAGTGGCCTCACTTTATAGAGATGGCCACATGAGCTGAGGCTGCCAATCAGAGCTTCCCAAACGCAGACAAAGAGTTGGTACAGGGATGGAATATGACTTGAGTTGTCTTTGGTTTATAGCTCTGTGGCTACTGCTGAGACAAGTTCACTTTCTACCGTGGTTGCTGAACTGGGAAGAATGGAGCACAGGAGACAGGCCCAGGAGACATCTCGCCCACCACATGAGGAAATTTTGATGAACGAGGTCAAGGACAACTAGCAGGGCTGAGAGATAGAGAAGCAGCCCTACATCAGCCACGTGTGAAACCAAACCCACCCCTGGGTGGCCCAGTGATGTGAACCAGTGCATTCTCGTTCAGCTCGAGCTAGTCTGAGTTAGGTTTCTGTTAACCCCAGACAAAGAAGTTCTGACCAATGCCAACAGCAATGTGCAAGCACTAGAATTCATGGTAGTCGAGATCCATCAGAGTCTGTGTAAAGTGTGCAGCTGCTCTAACAATGTTTGATGATTTCATGCACTCCTAGCCATTTCATTTTTTTTCTATCCATTTCAAAATGCCCAAAAAAACTGTAGAACTTCATTGTACTCTCTTCCAGTCATCTCAGTTCACAAACATCTTGGTAAAGTACAGTATAAGGGGTAGCCTAGTTTCCTTCTTCGAATGCAGGTAGCATTTTTTAGATGGATACCTATGGTTTATTGCTGACTCAGGATTCAACCTAAATAAAATCAATGAAAGAGAACAATGGTTTCCAGCAGCCCATGTATGAAAGTTATTTAAAATGTGTCCCTTGTGTGAATATTTATTTTGCTACAATAAGGATATTGGACTCCATTGATACTTTTATTCCCAGGAAAGGAGGTTTCCGTGTTAACATTTTTAAGAAATTAAGATTCAGTAGGGTACAAACAGAAAAAATCTGGCTTCCTTTTGACCAGTGCGTCTTTAAAGCAGCCACTGTCAAGTTGCTTTTCTCTGTCCTTGGATGAATTCTAAGAAAAGTTCCATAGCTTTTCCATAGTCACCCTATTATGCATAGTCTCCTTTTCAGGTGTTGGAAAGTCCAGCACAGTCTACCATCAAAGCTATAATCCCACCTCTAATTGAAAATGCAGGCCTGACTTGGGCTAAGAAAGTCAGAATACAGGAGAAGCAGCCTGAGGGCTTCTCCCCACCTCCCTCCTTGGGCAGGGCAGGAGGGGGCACAGGCAAAGAACAGAGAGCTCAGGTACATTACCTAATCAGCACAGGAGGTTCTGGAACCAGTGCCACAGGCTCACTCTCTCCCTCCCACGTGGAGCTTTGCAGACTCCTCGGAGATCAACCTGCAAGGGTGTGAGGCTCAGGCCATGCTCCTCAAGCTGCCCTTTTATGTGACAGCCCCTGGGGGCCCCTGGCTTCTTATATCTGCCCACCCTGAGTCACACCCTGCTGGGGTCACCTTGCCTTGCAGATGGTCCTTCGGGGCAATGTCCCTTTCAAGGAACTCAGCTCCAGTTCTCTTCAAGGGCGTCGCCGAGCAGTGGTGGGAAATGCACCCCTCCCCTGGCCATGCCACAGCGGGCCACTCCACACTTTATGGTTTGAGTCCCAGTCCCTCTGTCTCTCCAACTCCTGAGGGCACCTATGGAGCTCCCAGTGGGGGGTTTAAAGCCTCGAAGTCTCCCTGGCTGATTGTGGGGGTGGGGGTGGGAGTGGGGACAGTCACGGGGCATCAGGGGAGAAGCACCCAACTCATTCCTCCAGTGGCTCGCATTCTAAACAGCTCTCTGCCTACCACTGTGTCCCCAGCCCCTTCTTACGTAGTCTCCAGGCAGGTGGCAAGCCATAGGTCTCGGAACTGATTTCATGATCTCTTAGTTGAGTCCCGCATAGATACGCAGTTCTCGCTTTGAGGTCTCTGCTGAGACTCTCACACCCCAGCACTTAGGATGCACCACGGGCTTCCCAACAGTGTTCTCTGCTCCATGCTAGCACACTGAGAAAAGCAGCATCATGTCCTCCCCTGTGTCACAGGCAAGGAAAGTGAAAATGCCAGTTACACAGCTGCAAGCCAAGGGATGGAGAGGCCGGACCCAACTCCTGGGACTCACTCTGAATGCTCTTTCCAGGGCAAGTTCTAGCATGGGGCTGGGAGCATCACCCGAAGGGCACCTGGGGGCAGCTGCCAGCACGCTGGTCATAGTGGCCCACAGCCCGGCCAGCCGGGTCCTGGAGGCCCTCCTCTCAGGTTTACCTGGGGCCATGCAGGCCTTCTGACCGTCCTCCAAGCACACCAGGTGCTTTCTCCTGCTAGCACCTCTCTGTCAGCCTCCCAGGGCCACAAGAACCAAGCAGCACAGGGGGGTGCTGGAACAGCTGCACTGGACTCTCTCACAGCTCTGGGGGCTGCAAGTCTGGAATCGAGGGGTGGCAGCAGGGTTGGTTAGTTCTGAAAGCGAAGCTGTTCCGTGCCTCTCTCCTGGCCTCTGATGACATCCAGAAATCCTTGGTGTTCCCTGCTTCACTTCAATCTGCTCTATCACTTTCTTCCCCAAGCCTTCAAGATAGCCCGAGCTTAAAGTGGATGGAAATCTCATGATGCTACAAAGGACTCTTGAAAAATCTCTCTAGGACCCTGTTCTGATTATCTGCTGGCTTCATGATGTCCATTTTTAAATACAATTCAGGCCCATCTTCCCCTGCCTGGCCCTTTACTCAGTGTAGGAAACCAGTCAGAGAAGGACGATGTCACTGCCTTTTCTTACCGAGCAGCAGAAATAGCTCCTAACAGAGTTAGGGGATTCTCCTGCACCCGACGCTGTCTTGCTCTGAGGAAGGATTTTCTTCACCAAATACAAAACCTGACAGGTATTTCTCCCAAATGAATCAGTGGGGAGGAGCTGAAGTGACATTTTTTTTAAAAAAAGAATTGTAATATTTAAAGACAGAGTTTTTTCTTCCTACCCCCAGCCCCAAACCCCCTGGGGAAGGAGCCCTTAATATTCCCATCAGTGCTGACACGTGTGAATCCCAGCCCTTCTGTGCCTATAAAAGCACCATGATTCATCACGAGCCCCACCGGCTGTGGGCAGCACAGTATCCCCCTGACTGAGCAGGCCTTCCCCAGGGAAGGGCTCAGAGCGCACCACTCCCAGCTGTGGGTCACGGGCCAGCCCGCTGTTTATTTCTTTTCAGAAGTTGGCGATGGCCTGGGATAACCTCAAGGCTGCTTTGAGTCTGCAACAGATGCAGAGGGCTCTGCAGAAGGGCCTCATCACATGAACCAGGTCGCCTCGGCGGAGAAAGCAAACTGCATTTTGGTTTCTATTTCAGATTCTGTACATAAAAAAAATAATGTATTATTTTTGTACAAACTTTATTGAAGTATAATTTTCACACAATCAGCTACATCCATCTTATGTATAGTTTGAGTTTGGATAAATGGGTATACCTGTATCTCCACCACCCTAATCAAAACATAGGGCATTTCTACCCCCTTCCCAAAAGCTCCATCATGCCCCTTTGCAGTCAGTTGCTCCCATTTCCACCCCACGCAACCACCCAGCCGCTTTCTGTCACTAAAGGTCATTCTTGCTTATTATAGAATCTCATGTAAGTGAAACATAAAGAGTGTGTTCTTTCGTGTCTGGCTTCCTTAGCTCAGTGTACTGTTTCTGAGATTCATGAATGTCATTGCATTTATCCATAGTTTATTGCTTTTAGTGGCTCAGTGGTATTCTGTTGTGTGGAAATACCACAACTGATTCATCCACTCACCTGCTGATAGGCCTTTGAGTTGCTTCCAGGTTCGGGCTATCATGAAGAACACTGCTGTGAACATTAATGTACAAGTCCTTCTGTGGAACTATGCACTCACTTTTTCTCTAGCACACCTACCTAGAAGTGGAACAAACTGCATTTTTAAGAATTAATCAAATGTGATGATGAAGACCGTGACCAGGAATTTGGAGGAAATTTGACTTCTAATCACACTGCAAGTAATTAGAAAATTATTCTGTTCTCCTATAGCAGCAATCCAGTGGTGGGGGCTCCTGTGGGCAGGGATGTGACCAGTCCTGGCTTTTCTCCAGTCTGCATGAGCTTGTACAAGCCCATTACCTTCTGGGACCACCGTTAAATGAAAGGACAGCAGGTCCTCAAATAACGTATTTTCATTCAATGTCGTTTCGATATGTTAATGAGATACCATAGAAACCTAACTCATTTATATCAATTAATCTAAGGTCAAATTGGTTTCTTGTACATGTTTCACTTGAAGTCATAGAACCTACTGACAAGGTTCACTGAAGACTGACTGTAATCATAGCTGATCCTTCCTTCACTGCACTCGAAGATCATCTCTTAGAAAACTTTGGGTCCTTTAAGAGAACCTGAGCTATAAGAAGCCAGGTGACATACGCTGTATTTACAAATGGACTGAGTGTGGGAGGCCAGGCACAGAGCAGACATGTGGTGGGTACTGCTGGGGAAATATAACTAAAGCCAAAATCTTCTCCCAACCCAGAAATCCTCTCCGCAAAATCAGTTTTCTTGCTGAATAAGCGCTCAGTCAGATGGCGTGTGTGGCGCAGGCGGTCCACCAGGAATCGCAGAGACAGGCAGACACGGCCCAGTGCAGACATGTGCTCGAGACCAGCCGTCGCCAAGATTTCACTGAGCGGATTTGGTGGCCGCAGTTGTCACTCAGAGTTCATCCTAACTTTACCCAGTAAGTGGGGTGACCATCTGCTAGCTAACCAGCTTTATCTGGAGGAAAAACAAACTTCTACTTTACAACAGGAGGTCGCTTTGCAGCTTGGACAAGGGAGGAGGCAGCCACTGAGGATGGACTCCTACCCGCCCCCCTAAACTGGGAGGTGGAAACACTGTCTCTCAGAACTGATGTTTGTATTTCAAAGAGATGGCTCCACAGGGTCCCTGGGTCATGAAGCTGACAAAAAGCCAACCTAATTTTGAAAAGGATTTATACAAGTTCAGGCAGAAGTAAGGCCTGCTTGAGTGTGGTTGCCAGGGTAATAATACGGGTGTAATAATTTATAGTTTTAATTTGAATATTTCACCTGAAATATCATATGGTGTGCTTGAGTGTGGTATTGTTATGTTACAGAATTACATGCCTATGATTTTGGGATAAAAGATTTTGTAATAAAATAGGGGTGTTATTTGTGCCGGACCATGCGCGTCCTTCAGAGAGGGGAGAAGGGCACTCACAACAGTGAGTTTTCCAAAGTCGGTGCTCAGAGAAGGGAAGGAGGGAATCTCTTCCCATATTTTCAGCAGGGGAAGTAAACCTCTTCTTAATTCGCATTGGTTCTGATAGTTCACAATGAGTGTTCCTTAAAGTGATGCACAAAAAATAAATCATCGTGGGGCCCAGATCCCAATCTGGAGCCTCTGGCGTTGGGATGAGCAGAGGGGAGGGATGGGAATGAGCTCCAACCCCCTGCAACCTGGGGCTCATGCAGTGGACTCTGTGCTCAGCCTCCTTCTGCCAGCCCATCCCTTTCCATGTCCAACTTGTTCTTACTCATGAGGCAGCTGCTCCTAAGAAACCACCCTGCTCTCTCCTTCCACTGCCAGCTCAAAGGCTTTGAGTTTTGCTTGAGTGCCTGCAATTCTTCAGAAGCCCCAGCAAAGTCCTGACTAGGCCCCTCACCTCTGGACGCAACTGGGGTCAAGGACGACACAGGATTCACAGGGTGGCCGGGCACAACCTGTGTGGCAATCACAGGAAAACTCTTTACATTCCAACCGGGCATGACCTGTGCCCTCTTTCTCAGCTGAGTTCCCCATTGTTACATCTGAAAAAAGACCTCTGTAAGCTGCCTGATCCAATGACTGGGGTTTCTCTCTAAAACGCTACCAACTTCTAAGTGTTTTTAACTGAAATTGGGTGGCTTCCCTTTCTAATGAACTCAAGTGGCCTCTTCATTGATGGTGATAGCTATAATTACGTCCCACTTAACTCAAAGAGGACTTTAAAATTGGGGGATGTACAAGGTGACCTTTCTGTCACCCCTTGCTTATCTGGGCGTGGCTTCTGGGGAAGAGACGGAAGGTGCTGGAGAGATGGATTGTGTTCTTCCCATTGGCTCAGGGGGATGCGCTGTGATGTACATGTGCCGTTCCCTTCATTTCGGCCCTGAGAGCAGCTGACTCAGAGGGTGCCGGCAGAGCGTGTGTGTGCAGTGATGCGTGACACTGCGGGAGGAAGAAGCGGTTGATACTGTCATTATGTAAAATCCCTTCCACCCACTGGGCTGAGTCACTGGAACGTCACTGCCTGGGGGGTTGCATCAATCTCAAAAATACACCTCGGTGGAGCTTTCCACTCTCAGCTGTGTGCCAGTTCCCTCCCTTGGCCCCTTGAAAGGAAAGCTGCAGGGATCTTAGGCACAGCTTCTCCATCAGGTGCCAGCATGTCCCTCTGCGGCTTTCTGACGACAGCGATGCCCATGCCTGTGCAGCACCTGATGTGGCCAACCTGAGCTCTGGGGGAGGCAGTGTGACCCCACATCACACAAGAAAACTGAGATTTGAGGAGGTTGAGGGACTTGACCCAAGGCAGCTGGAGGGGCAGCCTGGCCAGGATCCAGGCCTCCTGCCTCCTAGCCTAACCCTGGCCCAGCAAGAGAAGAAAAGGGGCCTTTGGTCTGAAAACACAGAGCCCTGTTCTCAAATGCACCTGCAGCAGGCCAGGTGAACAGAGACAAAAATCCACTTTGGCTAAAATGATTTCAACACCTGCCATATGATTTCAGATTTCAGAACAAATAAGACCATTTTCTTATTTTCCTTATTAAATCAGGTGATGATAAATACTCTCTCCCTGCCCCTCAAAGTCCAAAACAAGACTATACCTACAAAAGACCTGGCTGGTTTCCAGAACACTCCACGACAATCCAAAAGGAAAAGAACGATTTTCTAGGCAGTGGGTTCTAGTGGTTCTAGGAAGGCAGCTGTGGGCCCGGCAGGCTTGGGGAGGAGCCCTGTGTGACTTTGGGCAGGTGATCATGTTAGGTGCCTTAGTGATGCGACCTCATCTGATCCCGTGAGGCAGAGAGGAGTGCCTCATGCTACTCAGGAACAAAGGGCCCACGTGCCAACATCACAATCCTCTGGAGTGACTCAGTCAGGATGCAGCCCATGGTATGCGACTTCCTGGGGCCAGTGTTCTTCCCACCATGCCACACTCCGCAGGTGAAGGAGAAACCCCAAATCAGCTAAAGACAGCACAGCCACCAAACCAGAGGCACACCATCCCACCATGGGGGCTGAGGACACCGAGAGGCAGGGAGAGAAAAGACTCTATAGAAAAGAGATGGGGCCTTTGAGTTGGTCTGCAAGGAGCAAGCACTTCCTAGCAAGGAAGGAAACTCAGAGATGAGAAGGGGGTGGGAGCCGTGAACCCTTCAGAGAGGGAGGGAGGGAGAGTGTGTTGCAGGGAGGTGGGTGAGCAGAAAGAGCAGGCTGACAGCCAGCCAGCTTGGAAAACTAGATTTGAATCATATTTCCAAAGAGTTTTGTAGGCCATGCTGCAGAGTTGAAGTTAACTGCATGTTCAGTGGGGATCCATGGAGATGCCCATACAGAGTGGCCTGGCCAGGCTGGGTTTGGGAGGCTCCTTCTGCAGAGGTGCCGAGCTAGGGCTGGGCACGGAGACGGGAGCAGGAAGAGGACAACTGCAGTGGTCTGGGGTAGAGACTATCAGGCCCATGAAGAGAGCTGTGATTTGTTGAGTTCCCCACTAGTGTCAGAGAAAAATGCTCAGTGCTTCTAACTTCTAATCCTCACAATGACCCTGCAGAGGAGCTCCGACCTTCTGCAGATGAGATAAATGGAGACTTGGAGAGGTTAGTTAGCTTGCCTAAGGTCACACAGTTGCTAAATGGCCAACTTGGGATTTTAAATTGCACTCCTCTCAAGGAGCCAGATTTTAAAACCTATGCTTTTTAACTATACTATGTGTAATGCAGAGGAGAGAGCAGAGTAGGAGCTATTTTAGGAATAAATGGATGGGGTTTGGTGACCAGTTAAAAGTGAGGAAGGTTGAGTAGGACGGAGAGGCTGCTGCTCGATTGACCTTGTGTGTCCCAGGGTAGGGGAACTGGATGGAAGAATCCAGTGCTTCTCAACCAGAAGCAACACCACACTGCTGGGGCATTTAGAAATGGGGGAGGGGACAGTTGTTTGTTGCTGTTGTTCCAGTGCGCAGGCGAGACCGAACATCCTTCAAGGCGCAGGGACGGTCCACTCGACAGAGAACTATCAAGTCCGAAATACCAAAAGTGCCCCTTCTGAGAGACGCGGAGCGCAATCGCAAAGGACATCTACCTGCCAGACTGGAGAGATGTGGGAACGAGTGACAAAACCTCAGAAAACAGTTGATACCAGGCAGGATGACACAAAGGAGAGCTCACAACACAGAACTTTCTGAAAACCCCGCAACACCCATGTCAGTGTCAAAGTGGGGTCTCTGCAGCAGCTGCACCTGGGACTGGTCTGAAGCAAAACCGTGGGCCCCTACACCAGCTGCACCAGAAGCACCAGGGCGAGGCCAACAGCTCTCAGTGCAACAAGCCCTCCAGGTGATTCTGCCCAGCAGTCAAGTGTGAGAACCATGGGTGGAAGGTCAGACAGGACATGGAGGAAAGCAGTGCAAGAAGGTAGAAGAAAGGAAAGTTTCTGAAAAAAAAAAAAAAGTGATAAAAAGTGGCAAATGCTATGGAGTCAAGCAGAGCAGGCACTACATTTGATTAAACAGGATGCTTTTGATGACTTTCCCAAGATTTGGTTTCAGTGGATGGACTGACAGAGGCTTTCAGCAGGCTGAGGGCTTATATGGAGTTAGAAAGAATAAACGCAGAGTAAAAGCAACGGAGGAGTCAGTAATAGCTCTAGAGGAACACAGGGTCCAGGGAGAGTTTTAGGATAAAAGAACAGACTTTATGTGTCTATAATACAAATAAGAAAAGGAATAATAAACAGGAAAGGAGAAAATTATAGGAACAAAAGCAGTGCCAGAGACCTGCGCACCGAGAGCTGGGTGCTGGATGGTAAGGTGGGTGCAGGCAGAGATCCGCTGGATGGAGCAGAACACCGCATGCAGGAGGCGCAGGGACGCAGTGACTGGAGCAGGACACGCCTGCCCAGAAACAGGGGCACTGAGGCACAGAGAGGTCTGGAGGTGCTGCAAAACACTTGGCATGAGCCCCCAGCGGGTTCCGAGAACAAGCCCAACTGCTCCCAGGCTTGGTTCCTCCCACGGGTGGAAGAAGGCGGCCAATCTTAAGGGGAAAGGTGGGGGCAGGAGTTGGGACAGGACCTTGAGAAGTGGGGAAATTTGAAACATTCCCTGTGGGGAATGGGAGACGGCTGACCAGAGACGATTAAAAAGAGCACATACAAAACGCGGTGAAAGGCTGCAGAACCAGTGATGTGAACTTGGAGACTAATGTTACAGCTCCGAACTGAGATTTCAGGGTTTTGTTTTTTTTTCCTTCTTTTGGTTCAGCTTCTGTACACATCAAACAACAATACCCCTAACCCAGGATGGTGTAGTTACGACTGAGAAAGCAAGAGCTGCCTATGCTGGGTTAAATTGGTATGTCAACTTGACTGGGCCATGGAGTGCCCAGGTAGGTGGTCAAACATTATTGTGGGTGTTTCTGGGAGGAGTTTTGGGAGGAGATTAACCTTCAAATTGGTGGACTTGAGTAAGCAGATTGTTCTCCCTCGTGTGGGTGGGCCTCACCCAAACAGTTGAAGGCCTGACAGACCAAAAAGCTGACTTCCCCCAAGTAAAAGACCTCCTGCCTAATGGCTTTCAGCCCTGGGACATGAATCCTTCCTGGTTCTATAGAGGCTTCTGGACTTTGGACTTGAACTGGGACATTGGCTCCAGAGATTTTAGGCTTTTCAGCCTCCATAACCCTGTGAGTCATCATAAAAATCCATATGTATATCCATATATGCATACATATGTTTATATATGTATACACATGCATATTACATGTACATGTATACATACGTGTGTGTGCATGCGCACGTGTGTGTGCGTGTAGTCTTCTACTGGATCTCTTCCTCTGGAGAGCCCCAACTGCTACACTCCCTAATTGCAGGACTGATTATTCTTCCCCTCAACTGCAGAAAAGATTTAAAATGGCTTCTTAGCAACACGAAGTTTCAGGCAAGTGTGTTTTCTTTTAAACGGCACCCCTTACAGGAGAAAAAGCAGATTTGTTGGGAAGGGCTTCTAAAATGAAGGGGGAAAGTACACAGAAGAAATTACCCAGGTGAAGAAGTCAAAAGGGTATCAGAATGTTAAAAAAAATTTTTTTTGACCATATAAAATTAAGAAGCAAAAAATAGTGGGGAAACTAGAAAACCAGAAAGGCAAGAAAAATAAATTAGTAAACAATGGCATTAAAGGGGGAGGAAAAAAAGGAGTGTAGTCACTATTAGTGCTGCTTCACAGCTTTAACGTGGGCTCGAATGGGTTTTGGAGGCTGATGGAGCCAGGACGAACCGTTGCCGCATCACTGCCGGAGAGTTAACTTTCCCAGGCAGGCGGCACTGAGGCTGGGTGCCTGGGTGCAGAGATAAGAGTCTTCCAAATCATTTATTTCAGAAAAGAGATTCTGACGCAAGGGCAAGCAGCCAATTAAAATCTGGAAAGCCATGACAATGGAAAACTTGACACTTCCTTTCCACGTAAGTACCTAATTACACAAGTCCCGTTCCAAAGCCGAACACTTGCCAAGCAATCAGTTCGTATATCCCAATGTTATTTCCTCTGAAAGAACGTCAGGGTTCTGTTAGAGCTGAAACAAATGAATACCTTAAAAGACTTTAGAGGCAGATGCAACAGAGAAGTTAGAACAGCAACAATTTATGACAGATTTTACACTTCTTATATTAGTGAGTGGAAAGGGATGTAACAGTTTGAAGCAAAAAGGCAACTCTCCTAAGAAATGTGGAAGAGGGAAGTACAGGCACATTAGAAAAATGAGAAGGAAACCAGTGTCCCCCACCCCCAAAACCCATTGTCTTCTGTTAGTTATTATCAAGGGACCACCGTGCGACGAGTACTGGGCTGCAGTTACCTGGTTATGTAGTAAATATGATTAAAAACGCCAACTAATTTTATAAACACACGATGGCTGTGATTTGGAAGAAATCAGGGCAGCTGCAAGAAAATCAGAAATAAAGTTTACAGATGCCTACACACAGCCTGAATCTTCACAGGCACTAGGAGGAGGACAGGGTGGGGGGCTTTTGGGCACAGAGCCAGGCACACTTCCCGGCATAGTATATACTCAGTAAATCCGTCCATGGCTGCTATTGGAATGTGCCGATGCGTGTAAGAAATGGTGGTTACAAACTCATGAGTGAGACCACTGCTGGGGTGGTCCTTGAGAAATGTAAATTAGACCCCTCGATGGCTCCTGCCTCCCTCGCCTTGGTTGCACTTCCTACACCCCGACTCACCAAGCTACTGCTGACCTTCTGCAGCAAACTCAGGGCTAGTTCCCTCTTGCGGCCCTTTGCATCAGCTGTTTCTTCAGCCAGAGCTGTTCCAGGTACATGGCTGGCATCTTGGGCAACTAACCACTTCCCTGAAGTAGCTCTCCTCTCCTTTCCCGGCTCAGGTCACACACCAACACAAGTTCAGAGGTGAAAGTTCTTGTTTACTATGCATTTGGTGCCTCTCAACCTCTAGCAGGTAAGCTCCAGGAGGGCAAGATCCTTCTCCTCACTTCACTAGTCTCACCCCAGCACCCCCGTGTTCAGTAACTGGTAAGTATTTGCTGAGTGAATGAAGATTCCCCTCAAGGAACTTGTAAGCTCTCAGCAAATGGTCCTTGAGTGAACGAACTAAGGATACTCTGACCCAGACAAGGTCTCAGTGACAGAGGTAACTAACACAACAGAATGATCCAACCAGTAACGTCTCAATTTCTCTCTGAACAAATGCTGACCGTGGAGGTGACAACCAGTGACTGCAGAGTTTGAGGTAAGTGTGACTTGGAAATGCAGGCCTGGCTGCTGCAGCTCCTCTAACTGGGATGCGAAGGAGAACAAAGGAAAACCTGGAAGATAGAAAGGAAACTGGCGGAAGAGAAGACCATAAAACCTCAGAATAGCAAGAGCACTGAAAGGAGTAAAATCCCAAAGTGCAAAACTGCTTATCTTTCATAAAAGAGAATTCAAATTAATTTTTAAAGACTACAGTGATAGTAACATGCTAGTAAGCAAAGAACTGAGAGAATATGTAGAAAATCTGAGGTAATTCTGGTAGATTTTTTATTGTGAAATGACATGTTATCATTAAATTCACCCCTTCAAGTAGAATTTCGTAATGCTGTGTGACCACCACCTTATCGAATCCCAGAACACTTTATCACCCCCAAAATAAACCCCAAAGCCCTCCATCTCCCTGGTCCCTGCCAAGCACTGATCTGTTTTTGGATTTGCCTATTCCTGACATTTCTTACGAAAGGAATCATACAACACGTGCCTTTTGTTCCGTCACCAAGCCTGACGTCTTCACGGCATGGATGGGGCGGGGGGGGGGGGGGCTTCACTCCCTTTGATGGCTGAGTAACATCCACGGTGTGGATACACCACGTTTTGTTTATTCATTCATTCATTCATCATAAGCAGATGGGCACTTGGGCTGTTTCCAAATTTCAACTATTATGATAATGTGGCTCCAAACCTGTCTTTGTGTACAAGTTTTTGCGTGGATGTGTTTTCAATTCTCTTTGAATTCACATAGAGTATAGACGGCAAGGAGCAAAAAATAAACAAAAAACAAATAGTGTAAAAAAAGGATAATACTAACAATAAAATAGTCAATACAGGGTGGGGCAAAAGTAGGTTTACAGTTGTGAGCATGCAAAAGGTTATTCTTGTATTATTATTATTGTATTATTTTCCATATGAACAACTGTAAACTTACTTTTGCCAACGCTAGATGTTGGACACTTCCCTGTGCCATGTACCTCACTAGAAATTCATGTGTACCATGAGGTTTAATCCCCACCATAACTCCTTTTCATAATTATCCTTTTTCTACAAATGGAGAAACTGGTTCCAAACCCAGAATGTCAGGCTGTGCAAGATCCTGCTCAGAGAGAGCACGGAGCTGCCCCAGGCAGATGTGGCAGCTCCAAGGGGTGGGAGAGAAAAGCAGACCAACCAAGGTCTAATTCCCCCATCAAAGAGACTCGGGTTAAAATAAAAACAAACAAACAAACATTAAACAATATTCTGCTTTCAGAAAAGAGGCAAATTAAAATTAGAAAGAAACAATCCAATCTGAACAAAGGGACTTTATTCTGAGAGTAAATGTGCTCTTTAGGATTTGTGAGCAGGGACTTGACACTCCTCTGGCGCCGGTGTGAGGGTTGTTAGTGGGCAGCTAGTTAGTTATTAATGGAAGAGAAAGGAGCTAAACTGGCTAAGCCTGATGGACTAGGAAGCGACTGCTTCCAGACCCTCCAGGGGATAGTGGCATTGCCCTCCTCAGGGGATTACCATCCCTTCCTCCATCTAGTAGAGAGGAAGGACCGAGCAGTGAGGAAAGATGGGCTTTCCAATCTCCCTCAGGACTGGGGGGCCATGGGTGGGGGAGGAGGGGTTGGCGTGAGACTGTGAGAGGTAAATCCCTTTGCTGAGAGATGCTCAGAAGCCAACATGGCACACGGAGAGGGCCCAGCACAAGCCCATGAAGAGCCAGGAAAGGGACTAGATAGTTTGAAAGAAAGCTTACTCCTTCCCAAATCCAAGGAGATACAATCAAAGCTTAACAAAGGCCCTGGGTTTGCTTGTTCTTTTGCTCATTCTCTTCCCTTTACCAGTTCCATGGTCACGACCCCAGTGCCATCGAGCCTCGGCAGCAGACGAACCTATAGGGAGATGAGACACAGGCAAGTGCAGCCAGGAACAGACACTAAGCTAGACTACGAAAGCTGTGGATGCTGATGCCAGGGTAATGGCACAGCAACTCTGGGCCCTGGTCTTCTGGGATGGGTGAGGACAAGTGTGGGCCTGTGGCTCCAGGGGCTGGACTTTTTTCTCAGCAAGACAGAGCTGAGCCATCTGGTCTTGGATGAGATACCGGGCACCTGGGGACAGTCCTTTGTTTTCGCTCTAATAAATCTTGCCACAATACCGCCCCTCCTCCTAAGCATGTATCGTTGAAATGCGTTTCCTGCGATACCATGAAAGAATCCTGTTTCCACCAGCAACAGGGTGAACTGAAGGTGAACAGAGAGGGAGGCCAGAAGGTCACTTGGAGGCTGTCAGTAGACTGAGGAAAGGAGGGAGGGAAACTGTGGAGGGGAAGGAGGGCCCCTGAACGCCTGAGGGCCTGAATGCAAAGCGTGAGAGACAAACAATGAGCAAAAAGCAGAGGTGGGAGCAATAGCTGGAAGGGAGGAGCTTGAGCACTGACTACACTCCTTCCTCCCTCAGCCGGTGGTCCTGTTGGTGGTCCTGTCGTGCTGTGAATGGACTCAAGAAAGGAGTGAGGTCCATGCCAACAACCACTGATGAGAGCCTGCTGACAGGGTGCTATCCCTTTTATATACAACTTGCCTCTCACCAAGGGCTCCCTGTAAGTTGCTAGACTTCTTGCTAGAGACCTGAGCTGTTCACTATTTATGAACCTCTTAAATCCCTAACAGAGTCAATAGAGACAAATAACGTTGAAGAACATGTGCTGAGCGTCTCCTTGCTCTCTCCCCACAGAGCCCGGCATAGCAAATGCCCTGCACGCAATGAGCTCTGAGCAATGACTGACAGCACAAATTACACTCCTGTCAGAACCACACAGCTGTGTTTTCGATCCCACCGATTCAGTATTTCCCACCAGAAACAGCTTTTGGGCTTTCAACATTGCAACTGGTTTGCCCTCACGCACATAAAGGCGCAAAGTATGTGTTGTCTTTTGTGATGAAAGAGAAAGAAAACTGTCTGTCTAGCGATCCAAGGCACATCAACAGTTATTCAGAAAGTAATCCTTTCCTCGTTTCTTACATTCATGGGGAAATGAAATCTGGCAGTCCAAGTGAACAGAAGATAGGCTGGCTTTTCCAGTTACAGGAATGAAAAGAAGCCAAAGGATATGGGGCATGTTGGAAACTTAAGAGCAAACTGGCTCATCACTCAAATGTAACCAACCATACCTGCACTGTCCAACGCAGCGCCCCCTAGCCGCATGTAGCTACTTACATTAAAAAGGATTTAAAGTGTAGTTCTTAGACCCCGCTACACTGCAAGGGACCTACAGCCACAGGTGACAGAAGCTACCACACTGGGTGACAGAGGTATACAATATCCACCATCACAGGAAAGTCTTTTGGACAGTGCCCAACCAGAGCAACTGTGCAGTGACATTTGGAAAAAAAGGGTGGGGGGTCTATTCTGTACATACTGACTGGTATTATAGGTTGGCTTCTCAACACAGATATCCTTAAGTATGTTTTCAGACCAGTAAAATTCTCTAATTTTGGGTTGCCAAGTTTGTATTGTGTCAAGTAAGGCTGCCACCAGACTACTAGGCTTCAAGGCCCATCAAGGCAGGCAGGCAGGCAGGCAGGCACTGTGCCTGCTTACTGCTCAGCATCATAACCCAAAGCCTGGTTCACAGTATGTGCTCAGTAATTATGTGAATACATGTTCATGCACGTACACACACATATATGTACATATATACACGTCTTCACTTTTTCATTTTACCTTTGGCACGTGAAAACTCTCACTAGTTGACACCAGTCACCTGAAAGGGGTCTGAGTTTCATGCACGCGCACACGTACGCACATGCGCACACGGGCTGGATTAAGTCACAGAATGAATGCATCGTCTAACGTTTTCTGAGAACTTTATGTTAATAAACACTTCTAGCAAAACATTCCAAATCCAAACGGGCTTCTCTAAATTGGCTGTTTCATAACAAACCATGAGGGGGAGCGAGGGGGAAGAAGCTAGCTGTACGGGTTTTCAGTGGCACCAGATTGCCCTCTAGTGGTAAAATCAGTGCCTGTGTACACAAGTCAACTTTGATTTTAAAAAACAAGTTACTTTATGTTTCTAGTAACATTAAAACCTGCACTGATGTGTAATTACTCTAAGAATCAGCCCAAATATGCACCTAGATATTTAAATATGAAATCTGGCAAGCCGTACTGGTGAAAAAGCTAAGTTAAGGAGGCTCCGTCACAGAACTCTCCAATAAAGTTATCTGCATACCTCGGAAACGGTGAAATACCTGCTCTCTGGATTTAATATTCTGGATCGTTTCTGTTCATCCTCTGGTTTAAAAAAAATACACTGCTTTCAAGTTCAGATACTGTTGTACAGTTTATTTATTTTTTGTCTAAAACCAACAATCTTGGCTGCATTCAACTCCTTTTTCACTTTTATCTTAATAGCCTTCTTTTTTGTTTCCTCATACAGAACATTCCTGGAAAGTGTTTTGATTGTTTTTAAATTTTACAAGCAGTGATAAATCACATCCAAATGGGTTTTGAATTAAAAGACAAAAACGTGACCTTGATCATTTTAGACAGTTTTTGCAAATTTCAATTTGATATACTATGACCTTGAAAGGGTAGCTATTCTATAATATTTGGATATATGCTTTTTAACCTTGTGCATGTGTTTTTTTAAAGGCAGCTGAGACTTTCGGTCAAGATGGAGGCATAGGTAGATACGCTTCACCTCCTCACACAACCATAGAAAAGAATTACAACTACATCTCAAAGCAAGTTAATACCAGAGCTGTTGGAAAATCAAGCTGTATGGAAGTCCGACAACTAAGGATTTAAAGACGACACATTCATCCAAACGGATGGGAGTAGCAGAAAGGCAAGAAGATGCAATGTGGTACAGAGAGGCAGCAGCCGTAAACAGACAATCCCACATTCACCTATGGTGGATGAAAATCGGGAAGGGACACCTTGGGAGCAAGCAATCCCTGCCCCAGGCCATACTGCAGAGCGCAGGGTTCCAGTGCCAGGAAGATAAATCCCCATAATATCTGGCTGTAAATACCAGTGGGGGTTGGGGTGGCAGAAGAAATGTAATTTCTTCTGGATTTTCAGAAGACTCAGCTTAAAGAGCCCGCAGGGACTTAAAACATATGCAAACCCACACAGTTGGGAATTCACCACTAGAGCAACAGCTGGAAGGGTGCCAGTCGCACACAGGGAGTGGGTGAAGAAATAATTTTTAAAAAATGTGGACAGTGTAAGGACACTCTGGGACATCTCCAAACATACCAACATCCAAACCATAGGGGTGCCAGAATGAGAAGAGGAAAAGCAAGAAATTGAAAACTTATCTGAAAAATGAAAGAAAACTTCCCTAATTTGGAGAAGGAAATAGACATACAAGTCCAGGAAGCACAGAGTCCCAAAGAAGTTTAATCCGAAGAGGGCAACATCAAGACACATCATAATTAAAATGCCAAAGGTTAAAGATAAAAGAGAGAATCTTAAAAGCAGCAAGAGAAAAGCAGTCACCTACAAAGGAGTTCCCATCAGACTGTCAGCTGATTTCTCAAAAGAGACCTTACAGGCAAGAAAGGGCTGGAAATAAGTATTCAAAGTCTTGAAAGGCAAGGACCTACAACCAAGATTGCTCTGTCCAGCAAAGCTGTCATTTAGAATGGAAAGGCAGACTTCCAGTCAAGATGGAGGAGCCATAGGTAGACACACTATGCCTCCTCACACAACCAAAAGAAGAACAAATTTAAAAACAAAAAACATCCAGAACTGACAGAAAAATCAAACTGTATGGAAGTCTGACAACCAAGGAGTTAAAGAAGAAACATTCATCCAGACTGGTAGGAGGGGCAGAGATGGGCAGCCAGGTGGAGGGAATTCACGGCAAAGCAAGGGCTGGAGGATTGGGGTGGGTGAGACAGTGGCTGGTGGAGCAGGTGGTCCCATATTTGCATGTGGATAAACTGGGAGGAACTGGGGAATGAGACAGACCACACAACCCAGGGTTCCAGTGCAGGAAATAAAGCCTCAAAACCTCTGATGGAAAAAACCTGAGGGTGTTGAAGTGGCGGGAAAAACTCCCAGCCTCACAGGAGAGTTTGTTGGAGAGACCCACAGAGTCCTAGAAGGTACACAAACCTACCCACCCAGGAATCAGCACCAGAAGGACACAATTTGCTTGTGGGTAGCAGCGGAAGTGACTAAAAGCAGACACAAGAGCTGAACAAGCAGCACTGTTCCCTCTCAGACCCCTCCCCCACACACAGTGCCACAAGGGAGTGACATGGGTTGCCCCACCCTGATGAACACCTAAGGCTCCGTCCCTTACTATGTGACAGGCGCTCAAAGACAAAAACATGGCCCAAATGAAAGAACAGATCAAAGCTCCAGAAAAAATACAACTAAGGGACAATCCTATCTGACAAATAGCCAACCTATCACATGCAGAGTTCAAAACACTGGTAATCAGGATACTCACCAAATTGGTTGAGTATGGTCCCAAAATGGAGGAAAACATGGAGGCTATGAAAAGTGAAATAAAAGAAATGTACTGGTTTCTTTCCCAACAGTGATGGGAAGGAAACCAGGACTCAAATTAACAGTTTGGACCAGAAGAAAGAAATAAACAGTTAACCAGAACAGAATGAAGAAACAAGAATTCAAAAAAAAAAAAAAATGAGAAGAGGCTTAGGAACCCCCAGGACAACTTTAAACATTCCAACATCTGAGTCATAGGGGTGCCAGAAGTAGAAGAGGAAGAGCAAAAAGTTGAAAACTTATTTGGACAAATAATGAAGGAGAACTTCCCCAATCTGGCAAAGGAAATAGACTTCCAGGAAGCTCAGAGAGGCCCAAAGTTGTTGGACCCAAGGAAGTACACACCAAGGCACGTTATAATTACATTACCCAAGATTAACGAGAAGGAGGGAATCTTAAAAGCAGTATTAAAGTCTAAATCAAACTTTAAAATCATTGTGTAGGCGTACACAAATCTTTTAATCATCAAAATACACCATGAGAGATTATACCCCTTTTACAGATACTAAGACTCAAAGAAGAACACTTGCAAAAGACAGAGAACCAGAATTTCCTAATATCAAAACTAAAACTTTTCAGCTTCCTCTTACCCAAAGGAAAACTGAAAATAAAATCTGCATCCCAAACTTGTCTTGAATTAAAATGATTATAACTTGGCAGTACGTGTCAAAACTTATATACAGCCTATGACCAACCAATGTTACTTCCAAGATCTCTCTTACTTCTCCTAGTAAGGAAACTAAGATGTTTGTTTCTGCAAGGATGTTTACTAAAGCAGTGTTTACAAGAGCAAAAATTAAAACCAACTGAATATTCATCTGGTCAGGTACGTTACGGCACAAACCCATGATGGAAAACCATGTTGCCAGTTAAAAGAATGAGGTAGCTCCAGATATACAGGCAGGTAAGGAAGTCTTGGGCACACTGCTAAGCAAAAACATGACAGAGTACGTGCAGTATGTTCTTACTTTTATTGAAAAACACTCTGTGTGAACATGTGTGTGTGATGTGTGCTGCGGGCAGAGACAGACCTGGGGGAAAACGTAAACTTCCTTGGGAAGAAGTAACCGGGCTGGGGAGCAGGAGGTGGCAGGAGGGAGCAGGCATCCTCTCTCGTGGTTTACCTTTAGAAGTGTCTATTGTTTGAAGTTAACAATTACTTTTGAAATAAAAAGGATTCTGGAGACTAATTTTCTAAAGAATAGCTTATAAAAGCCTTTCAAACAAAATGTAAACTTCTCTGTCCCACTCACAAGGCAGTGGGGGCCCAGGCGGGCAGCACCGCTGCCAAGCCCTCACTCAGAAGCCCATTCAGGACGCTGTAAAACTATGCCACTGGTTCCAACTTGTAAGGCTAGCAATGCTTCTACTTTCAGATACATAAGCATCATAAACGTCATAAACATCAAAATAAAGGCTTTTATAAGTGTACTTCTTAAAATGTGTAAAATACTTAAACAAGTGACTAAAGCTGCAAAATTCTGCTACAATTTATTCAAAATCGGCCCTACCTCCTAATTACTGGGTTGGCCAAAAAGTCCGTTTAGTTTTTTCTGTAAAATAAAAGAGACATTTTTCATTTTCGCCAATAACTTTATTGATTTGGATATTTTGAGTGTGTCAGCTGTCTCCCATGTGGTATAACACTGATTGTTCTCAATCAATGTCTCAATTTGATCGCTATCAACTTCAACTGGTCTACCTGACCATGGAGCATCACCCAGCGAGAAATCTCTAGCATGAAACTCCGCAAACCACTTGGACACATTCCAACAGTCACAGCACCTTCTCCACACACTGCATAAGTCATTTGTGTTTCAGTTGCATTTTTACCTTTCTTGAAATAATAAAGCATAATATGCTGAAAATGTTGCATATTTTCTTCCATCTTCAATATTAAAATGGCTACACAAAAATTCACCAATTTTGACAAATTTTTTTAAATGCATGCAGGTATGACAGCTGTCACGATACAATCTAACAAAAGTGTTTCGAATGAAGTCAAAGACAGCTAAGCGCCACTACAGCCATCTTACAGAAGAACAAACGAACTTTGTGGCCAACGCTGTATTTGATAACTATGAGTCTAGTGTCCAAATGGAAATACCCATCATGAGTGGAAAAATAATCTTCAAATTTGTGCTCTGATCCAAATTTGACACATTTAAATCATAATACAAGTCAGATACCTCATATATAACAAAACCCTAACAGTGGCATAGCGAGTTAGCTATGATACCACTTGTCAAACTCTCAAACTGAATTGTAATCTTCTGAAGTCACACACACCACAAAACACCTTTGCACAGGTAGTTTTATTCTCTCCTGTGGGTGTCAACAAAGCTCATCGACTATAATTTAAAACATTCAGAAAGCACATGTCTGAATATTGTCACATTTCTTCACATCATGATCAAGTAACTATTAAACAGTTATGTCTACTGAATACAGTGAACAAAATGGTATAAATGTTTACACCATTCCCTTGTAAACAAGGCTTTTGTGCACAACAGTAACAAATGGAATTATGCCTATCACAACATCGATGAGGAAAGACCTCTTTAAATAAACTATTCTGTTTATAAATAGACTCTGATTTGTTTTAGTACACATTTACAGACCTGATCAATAAAAAGAAACAAGACATACATTTCCCGTTAAAAAGAAACTTCAGAAATGGACTACGATGGGAGAATTCACCTAGGAAAAGGGGTCACAAGCAAGCAAAGGATAATAGAGTTAAAAGTACTGTCATACTTCAGCCTATTTCTGTTAGCTATTACACCAACACAAGGACAGGGCTGTCTGGGAGGAGGTCGTTTTTACTTGAATTCCAGCAAGTTGCAATCAATCTTGTAGTATACATAGGGGTAGTATTCCTGTTGACTCAGGTTTAAGCCCGGAATATCCATAGGCGCCTATGAAAAATTAGACAAATTATTTGATTATGTACTTACAGAAAGCAAACAAATAAACTATTACCATTTACCTTCCATTAACACCTACTCTGGACTAAGTTTATGCATTTATGCTAATTTAATCTCAGGTACACAGTATCTCGCAAGCCCGGAAAAGGCGACGCGCCCGAGGAAATGCAGACAGTGAGTGGTAAAGCCGACTTCAAGCCTGTTCTGACACCAAAGCCTGTGTGTTTACCATGGTCCTGCCCCTTGTTGTGTACACTGCAAAAAATTATTTTTTCTCAAGCCTGGGGTATTCGGTTTATGGGACACAAGGCCTATAAAATATTGGATAACAATAAAACAAGTATGGTTTTAAAGATATCATATGTATGTATGTTGTAAGAATTTACTGGTAAGTCAAATATTTAGACCTCATTATTTTATTAACAATTCCATGAAAATGCAGAAGGTCATTTCTTGTATTTTCTTCTATCAGATAAACCTAAGTTTTCATGGGTTCTAAACTAACGCACATGTGACATAAACCACCTTAAACTAAAGAGGAAAAATATCAACATGTTTGAAATTAAAAGTATAAAATAAAAGCCCACTACAATCTTAAACAACAGCAATGACAAAAAACACATATACTTTGTTTATATTTTCTCTATAAAAGATAAAAACACACACCATTTTAGAAAAACAATTTGCTTTACAATGCTCATCTGTTTAACTCACTATTTCTACCAAGTGAAAATAACCACTAATTTTCTTCTCTGCAATTTATAATTTCTGTAAACAAATAATATCACTGATTGGTTCTATATTTCTGCCAACTATAAACATCTGATTTATAGCAAGATAATAACTGGCTTTTAAGAATCCCAGTTCTAACTACCATAAAACAGAGTAAACAAGGTAAATTATTTGTTATGTTTATCTAACAAACTAATTGAGAATCTCAATAATAAAAACAAAATGAGTTATCACAGTGTTCACTATCCCTTTTCTGTCTTTTCCAATAATTTTTTCTGAAACTCATTCCAGCTCTTATTCTACGAGGCTATCTAACAAGTACTTACATCAATAATAGCTGCCGCACTACTGTCTAGATGTTTATATAATTCATATAATACTTCTCTTAGTTTCTTCATTGTTTTCTTATTGGGCTGAAGTAGCATGGCCTGAAAGTTCACTGGCAGGCCATACCTTATAAGGAAGCAAAAATATAGTATGTAACACAAGCAAACATGCAGACTTTACTTTTAAAGCATATACTCTCATATACTTCTTGAAGCATAGCTAATGGAGAGAAGGTACCTCATTTTAATGACCACCTTTAGAAGTTCAACTAACATACACAGAAACTCAAGCCTTCTCAGGTCCTCATTGTCCACTAGGTATTTTTCTTTAAAATTACAGCCAACTGTCTACTAGGAATTACTTTAGTTACTCTTCAATTTTTAAGGGAATCTATGAATAAAATAATGATAATATGTAAACTTAGTAAATACTTTCATGATAAACAACATGAAATTAACATCTACTTTAAAAATTCAAAGTAATTTACAAATAGTGAGCATAGCTGCAGATAAGTCTTTAACAATTTCTAATATGAGTAACAGATACAGAAGATCATAAGATATTTATATTTTAAGTACATCAATATGAACTATTTTTGGTTAAATAAAACAATGATTTCAATAAGTCATTACTATACTGTGTACCAAACTACATGTAAATATCTGAAAGATCTTTCTTTTAAACAAACATTGGCTAGTATTTTATGACCTACTTTTAACCTAAATAAATGTATAAGAAAAGAATCAGAGAGTACAGCAGCATGGATCTCTTCTTCTGAACCCAGTGTTAAGGGACACGACCAATGTGCACATAATAAGCTGTACGACACTGACAATCTCTCCTCGTGACTGGCCCTTTGGTTTCTACAAACCGATTTCCTATTACTGGACTGTGTGTTACAATAAAGAGGTCCAATATAAGGGCACCTACAAACTCTTCAGATCCAAATTTCTCAATTAACTTTCTTTACCTTAAAACAGATTCAACAAAAACCCTCAATGCTTTCACATGAATCCACGCAATAAATGCTTCACTGAAATTCACTTTCAGCCACCGCACAAGTGGTCCCTATAAAGAGGGGAAAAAATCACCACAAACTTGGTCTTGAAAAATGGCAATTAGGTATTAGCTGAACCAGTTGGCTTTATTAGACATTTACTTGGTTAGGGTTAGATTTCTCCCAACTGAGATAATATGGTTTATAAAGTACTTAGAAATAATTTAAAATGAAACTGCCTTTATTTTCCTTTTCATCACAAGAGAAACACCTTTGCACCAATCACATCTCCCCTCCCACACAATCTTTCGGTCTTCACTATTATCCTACATTTTAAGACGGCAAGAAAGTGGACACCAAATCCATGCCTGTTCTCCATTTTGCCTAGAATATCATAACTCTCCAATGGTTTAAATACAAATTGCTTCAGTAAAACACTGTGGCATCTAAAAAATTTGCTTTAAGAAAATGAAAATTGTTACTGGAAAGAGAAAACTACACTACTTACATCACCCACTCCACTGCAGGGGCTGTAACATCCTGCATTTAAAATGAATTTCTGATATAGATTTAGATGGAGCAATGAATTTTAGGTATGTATTTTAGGATAAACATTCACAAATCCAAGCTTGTTTAGAGAAAATTCCTTCTGATTATTTAATAGAAAAAGTAATTAAAATCAAATGTCTTAAATGCAAAATCAGAGTACTACTTTTTTAAATCAAATAAAAGTAACACCAGTTCTTCTTCTGCTTAACATTGGTAACACTAAATATTAAGAACACATACAAATTGCTTTTTCTTGTCAGTAGAAAGCCTGTTCATTTCTTCTTTGTCTGCTTTCATTTCCTCTTCATTATACTGGAAGTCACGAACAATGAATCTAAATTTGGGAGGAAAAAACAAAATTGTCCATACCTTGTACAGGTGATTTAACAAGTTAAAAAACAAACAAAAAAAACAGTAATCTTACTTGTTTTCCCTGGCTTTGTGTCTGAAGTCATCAACTGCCTTCCTGAACAATGTGACATTACAAAGGTAACTATCTTGGTCCTCTGAGAGAACACTATGGAAAGAAAGACAAAGTCCATTGAAAACTTTGTGTTTATTCACTCTCTTTCATACTGAAGACAGAAGGCAGCAACAGGGGGGGAGGAGGAGGAGGAGGAGCAGGCCACAGCAGCCCTTCCCAAACCGCCTCAAACACTGGAGACACAGTGTTGCTGAGGTTTTTATTTACCATAATAGCCCCACATGACATTTACTGCTTCCTAACCAATAATACTAAACAGGAACTCAAGTAAAGCATCCAAACTCTAAGAAGCACGCTTTTCAATCCACATCAGTGCTGGGCTGGCTGAGGCAAAGCTGTCTCTTAGCTGGTTTGTTTCCAGAGTCTCCTGGCTTCCTTGCTATGCATCCTCTTCTCTTCTGGAAACCTAACTCACTCTTCCTCTCTCCAGCCCACCCTCTCTGCACTGCCAGAACCTCCTTCCTCAGATCTTTCCCTTTCTCTCATCACAGCCTAGATCAAAACTTACACAACTGCCTAAATCACCTCTGAGACAGCACACTTTCATACTCATCTCAGGGCTCCACGTTAGGCTTTAGAAGATCGCAGTGAGGTCAGCACTTCTACCCAGTCATCGCCCTCCCGGACATCACTGAAAAGACCTGCCACCTTCCCGGCTCCCTAGGCAACCTACCTGCCTCGCTGTCGAGACACTGTCCCTGCTTTTCTTCATAAAAGTGATCTTTGCTATCTCTGCTGCGAAACACAAGCAAGTTTTCTTGGCACAACAGCTAGTGTGGCTTGTTCCAGGGCCTTCCTAGCTCAGCTCCTGTGCCTCATCTGCAGCCCCAGGTACTTGCACTAACACCTCCATGAAGCACCACTGAGTCTGTGGCGCTGTTTCTAACAACTGAGAAAGAGAAGTGAACAGTGATCTGACCTAATCGAACCATCTTAACAAGCAAAAGTACATGGACAAGAAGGAGAGCGGTGATTCTGAAAGCACGAGTGGGAAGCCCCTTGCTCTGAACAGTTTCTCAATCCAAAAGCAGCAGCACAGCAGCCCACCCTCCGCTTCTCTAATGGCTACGCTGACGTGCATTTATCCACATCCCTGAACGTAACCACACAATATGGTGGTACTGCAAACTGCCCAATAGTTTAAGACTTCAGGTAGAACATTTTGCAGATAATTAGATTTTACACATTTTCAAATCAAACTGTTCCTTCCAGGTTTGAGATGGTATCTTTCAACCTATTCCTCTGTCTCCGAATTCCACTTTTCACCTTCTCTCCCCAAGACAGTCGCTCAAGTATTATGCCAAAAAGCAACAAGTCAAAGTATTACTACTTATAAATGAGTTTTTATAAAGCACTTAGAACAATGACTATCTCACAGTAATTAGTCAAAAATGTTACGTACCATGATAGCCAAAAAAAAATCTAGCCTCAAGGCACAGAGATCTTTCCTCAACAGCAGACAACACTGCAGACGAGCCCACTGGGCCTGCCTGCCCCTGTGAACTAACCGTCCTCCTCACGGCGCAGGCTGCACGACTGCTCTGCTCTCGATGACTAAACGCACGTGGAAGTGTTCAAGTCAGTGATTCCAAATGACTTCTGAATGGAGAAACAGAGCAGAGCAGACGTTCTGACTGGGTGAGGAAGGGCTGGGAAGGCCCAGGTGGTCGGGGGGCACCTACAGGTCATTCAGAAGACCGGTACTGCCCGTGCTAAACGGTTACTGCCTGCCACTTTTCCCCTGGACCTACTAAAGTGATTTTCTGAAGATGTACATTTCTAAAATAATATTTTAAAGTCCTCCTTTTAGAGTAAATCTGGGCCTACTTAACCAGCCTACTCACCCATTCCCCTGCAACTCAGGCTTAGCACACGCACAGCTTGGGCAGACGTGCTATGTGCATGGGGTCCTTACTCTCGGACTCCCTGGCCTCCCAGACAAAGCCAACCTCTACGGCTCTGATGCCCTACAGGGCACAGACAGGGTATCCATCAGGATAAAGAGCTTCAGCAGAAAACCAGCATCAAGACCCAACCATGTTTACCATGTGAAGGGCTGGTGTGAGTGAAGGTACAGTGCCCCTCCCAGTCCCCACTCGGAAACTCATGACGGGCACAGGTTTGTGGTTTAGGTCTCAAAAAAAAAAAATCACCATTTGTGGAACTATAATACTAATCATATTACTTTATATTTTATAAATCTTATCAAAGCCTTAAAATAACCTTACAACATGTACAAGGTAAGTGCTATACTCACTTTACAGACAAAGAAAATGAGGCCCAGAGAAGCTGAAAGACTTACCCCAGGTCACACAGCAAGTTGGTAGCAGAACGAGCAATAGAACTCAGATCCCTGGGTCCAGGACTCTTCCCATTATACTAAGCTACCTCCCATGTGACACAATGAAACTGGAAAAGAAAATAGCTCATGGGCCTGGCCTTACTAGCAGCATTTCCTACTATCGCCTATGCCTACTTTCACCATGCTGCCACCTTCGAGGGGGCAAGTACACTGCCACTTAATATTGTCTCGGAGAACAGCCGGTGTGGAACAGCAGAGTACAGAAAAATGATGCGGTACAGTGTCGGCAGAGTGCACGACCGGGAGTGCTCGTCCAGCCCTGCCACTGGTCACGGGAGAGCCATACGCCTTAAGCAACTATTTAAGTCTTCTGCACTCTGACTTCCTCGTCTGTAAGAGTAACTCCTCAGACTACCTCACGGAATTGTTATAATCAGACAATGTATGTTATGGATTAACAATGTATGTTAATCCATAAATTATAAAGTGCTTAATAAAAGGTTTTTTTTTTTTTTAATGGAAAGTATAATTAGGTAGAATCTGTGCCACTGGACAGTGGCAGTGACGATTTGGAGAAGAGCAACACGGAACCCTAACAGCCACTCTGGTGCGCTTCCCTCACAGGGTCCATGAGGACTCGTCACAGGCACACAGAACACTGAATAAAGAATATTCAGAAGGTAGCACAGTGCAGCGGAAAAAGTGTCACGCCAGAGACCTGGGTTCTAGTTCTAGCCCTGCATTCACAGGACGTGTGACTCTGGGCAAACCACTTCCCTCTGTGGCCTCCAACTTCTACATCCGCAAACGTGAGTGGGTGCATCAGATGGTGTATGTCCCTTCCAGGTCTGAAATTATGACAGCTAGAGTAATATAACTTATTTATGAGGTGAAAAAGATGGCTCTAAAACTATAAATTTCCCACAAAGATATTTTCTAGCCCAAGATCCAAACTATAAAAGGAATTTTCTAGGAAAGAAACGGATTTTACAAAGACCACTACTTACTTGCTAGACCTTGGAACTACCATTTCAGCTAGTGTTTCATACTGCTTAATCCAGTCATTGTGGTTTAACCTGCAGAAAGGGCACAACAAGCGTTGGAAAAGAAAAAAAGGCCCACCTCCTGCCACACCCAGAAAGAAAAGAAATGATGGGACAAATAGGAAATCTGACTACAGTAAATATATGTCAAATCTATCTAATAAAAATATTTACATTTCCTACTGAGAATGAATTTCAAACACACTGAGTGAAGAGGTAACTATGGCTCACCACCCTTATATGCACTGCCTATTGCAAAGCAGACACATCCTAGAACTCAGTTTGGAAAGGAAGTAAGGCGAAGCATATTTTCTAAATTACTTCCAAACTTTAGGGTTGATATGTATTACCTCATGAAAGAAAGAAAGGGAGAGAAAGAGAGAGAGAGACAGAAAGGGAGGGAGGGAGGGAAAGAAAGAGGCCACACCAAAAGCACCATCACTTCTTTTCAGTGGCCATACGAAGGCTGGACGAAAGGATATTTACTGAAAGCGCTGAGTACCAGGAAGCACTGAGTAAAGTGCCAGTAAACCTTGCTGCCACAGAACAACTGTGCAACGACCTCCTCTAGAGAACACTGGCTTTTGGGGTTGTAGGAAGAGACAATTATGTCTGTAATTTAAAATAAAGAACTACAGTATTTGTAGGCCAGGGCAGAGAATAATTCATTACCTTAAATAAGGTAATGCCTCGGTCCTACGTTCCAATTACAGTACAGAGAAAACTATGAAAACTTCTGGTTTTAAACACAAATTTTATTTTTGTTATATTGCAAAATAAAATTTTATTTTATTTTTTGGGGGGTGGGAGAAAGAAAGGGAGGAAAACACTGATGTGCGAGAGAAACACTGACGGGCTGCCTCTCACATGTCCCCAGCTGGGGACCTGGCCTGCAAACCAAGCATGTGTCCTGACTGAGAATCAACAGGAGACCTTTCCGATCACAGGCCAGCGCTCAATCCACTGAGCCACACCAGTCAGGGCCATCCTTTGCTTCTTACATGGCTTAATTCATCCTAACCAAGCATAAAGATTTTTCAAAAAATAAAAGCAAAAGAACAAGAGCTTTGTATCTTGAAAAGTTTAAATCCATTTTCTAAATCAAATAATTTAATATTACTTAACTTTTTAATGAGCCAACTCTATTAAGCTGCTAAATTCAATTTGGAACTTCAATTTATAATTGATGTCTCAAGTTATAACTAAACTATACCATTCATGCCACATGCGTATACCAGTTGACAGAAAGAATGACAGGTGATAGTCCCTTCACATTTAGGTTTTATGGAAAACTTCAAATTACCATATCAGTTTCAAACATTTTTCTTGTATTTTAACAAGTAAAAACCTTTGTAATAAAAAGACATACTTGGGAACTACGACCAGTAATGTGACGAGATACTCTGAATCAAGAACAAAGTCATCCTTCTTCACAATTTCTGCTAGACTTCTAGTTAGCAAACTTCCCCTGAGGAAGAAGAAAGAAATCATTAGGCTGATAATTACATGCTCCCACAACACAAGTAAAGAAACAGCAAGCTAATTATATTCACATACACTATACAGACATCTCAAGAGAGCCACTGGTCTAGTTAACATTTTCACTTTATAAGTTGTCAAAATTTAGCTATTTCTCACCCCTGCAACCAAAGAAATGTCAATTTATCAAAATAGGTCTCCAGTATCTCCCTTTGTGTTTGCTCTAATTAATCTAACTCGGGTCTTCTCTTGATTACATATATAATATCTAGACTGAGAAAGTGTTATTCATTAGCTCTTAATTAAAGTCTATTTTATCGTAATTATGAAATTATATCAACTAAGAACAATGCTTGGTTTTCCTCCCTCTCCCTGGGTATCACTTGATACCAGGCAATTTTGGTTAGTTAGCCCAACGGTCAACTCTGTCTGATCGGTCTTCACTTGGGCCCTCAGTACGGATCATCTCCTAATGGAAATGCCTTGCCTGTTCGCAACTCTGACAGTGCACGTATCAACCAGCTTTTCCTCTGGGATATAAATGCTGAACAGCTAAGTGCTTAAAGCTGTGCTTGCAGTGTCCTGCTACAAGGAGATCAACCCAAAGAAATGTGTTTGGTTTAAGGAAACCTACTGTGCAAAATCTCTAAACTGGGAAAACAAAGAATGAGTACCGCATTATAAAAGGATTCTTCTATAGAAGTCTTTTAACCAGATTATGCAATTAAACTATGATTTGATTTAAAACAATTTTAGACATTTTTTCATCAAATGCACAAAGGCATAAACCAGGGTCGAGCTCTTAAGTATCACTCACAAGTATTAATTATGAAACAAGTATGAAAAATCAGTCTCACATATACTTTGATTAGACTCAATTAATAAACTTTTCTCCATGAAGTGAAAAAATAAACAGCTGTAACTTACTAAATCCCAACAATATCTCATTCAGTGTATGCTAGAGTACTTCTCTAGCATAATTTTTTTTTCTAAATCCTCACTCAGGAATATGTCTGTTGATTTTAGAAAGAGAGAGGAACGGTGGGGGGAGAGAGAGAGAACCATCAATGCAAGAGAGAAACATGGATCAGCTGCCTCCTGGACACACCCCAACCAGGGATCAAACCCACAGCCCTTTGGAGTACGGGACGACACTAGGCCACCCGGATGGGGCGCTTCTCTAATTCCTCATATTCACAGACATTTCATGTGCTTACGCATTCTTTCGTTCCAAATTCTGAAGATTCCCTTTCAGGTTATTATATGCAGATGCTCGAGATTTCAGGTCATTGTCAATCTGAGTTACTCCCTTTAAAAAAAAAAAGAGGCCAGATATTCCTAATCCACATCTACCAATATAAAGTAACTGTACTTAAACATTAACTTTAAAAAAACAACTACTAGTTCCTGATGTAAAAATATTCTGTTTTTTAAAGCACAACTTTAAAAGGTCATTTAAGAAAATAACCTAATGGGGGAAAGGTGTATTAAATGGCACTGGAAAAAAAAAAACACAATAAAGATTAAATTTAGAAGAAAAAAGAAAGAAAATAACATACTTTATCTTTAATAACAATGGCAATTTCCATATGAATCTTTTCTACTCAAGATAATATTTTAGTCCTCGTGTATTTTAATTATTTACTGTATTACTTCTTAAACCTAAATGGAATCTAGGCCAATAGTTTAGAGATTACCAATGAAAAGGCTTTCATTCACGAGGCTGAGGGACTATTCCCGAAAGGCACTAAATTAGTTTTATTGTTCACAACTCCACTGTTATTACACAAAAAGTTCTCTCAATGTAATTTGAATTGTAGTTGAATTTATTTATGAATGTCAAAAAGCTGATTTTTCAAAAAGATGACTAAAACTACTAACAATTTAGGGAAAAAATGCAAAGCGGTGGATTTCACAGTTGAGTACCTTGAGTCTGGTCCCTTAACCCATTTAACTACCGTGACATCCTGATTTAATATTTGAAAAACTACTTCAGCTCAGCTCTACCATTATTATTTAGCCATATGGTACTGGGTAAGTCACTTCACTTACTCTGAGCCTGCTTCCTCATCTACAATAATATCAGGAAGAGGAACACTAAATCCTTGATAAGAACTGAAAGAAAATAGGCTCAGTCATAGTAAGAACAGCATTTTATAATATTATCAACCTCCTAATTTTCATTAAATTACATGATGACTTTAGTTAAATCCTTGATAATCTATTCAGTTACATTTAACTACAGAGTACACTATACAAATAAAGTCATTGAGAATCAAGAAATGTCTGTCCAAGTAATTTACACCATACTTTTTATTCTATAGCAGGTCACAAAAATACTGACAACAATAAGTCCTTGTCTATCTGCCTCATTATAATTTCAGGTAAGACTTCTACATTTTCTCTCAAGCTCCAGGACTTTGCAATATAAACAGGAGCTTTTAACTCAGTGAGTTCATGGATGGGCTTCAGGATCTGTGTACTCCCTGGAAACATTCATAAAATCATGTGGTACATAAACACAGGCACTTTTCTGGGTAGAGAAGCAATACTGAAATGTTAGAAGGCATCAGAGAACACAAAGTTTAATGTCTAAATCAGTACTGTACATAAACATACCTAGTGGCCATTACCATCTATGTGACTTACAAATCCTATTTAATAGACTCCACTTCCCTATTCTACATGATCCCAGTTACCCTTCAAATCAGTACACAATATAGAACTTTAAAGTTTCTTTTCTTACTTAAACATTGTTGATACAACATTACAGTTAACTATGTAAATAAATAAACTACATAACTTGGATAATCTATACATGAAAGTGCTATACTTTTTTTTAGCAAAGTTGCAGTAAGGGTACCTCCGGTTTGTATCAGTCACATATAATTAAGTTGCCTTTTCAAAACCTAAAGAGTATTTCCATAGCTAACTACTTATAAAATAAATGAAGCCACTATAAATCAATGTGTCCTACCTGTGTCATTTTTTATCTTACCTTGGCAATTATTTCAGAAATATTTTTCAGGGACTGCTTGATTGGATATTTAGCCATGTCCCACTGAAACCTTGTTATATAAGTAACCAAGTCAACTGAAATAAGGGAATAAGTTAATTACTGAGGAGAAGAAATAGGATTTTTTGTAGTTTACTACACAATAAACATCATATTTTAATGCTGAAATTGGCAATGCTGAAAACTGGTAAAGATGTCATCATTTCCGAAGCATTCTGATTAAATAAAGGTGGAACTATATTGAGTATGATGAATTAATCAAAATTCTCTTTGCAATCTGATTGGATCTCTTATCCTTACTCAACATTTAATATATATTAAAATACTTCTAATTTGATGACTTAATAAATGGAATATGTATACACCCATGGTACGCCTCATATGTAGGAAACAGATACAAAGATAAAGAAACTGCTTCAAATTGTCTCCTCAATTAGCAGAATTTGACAAAAGTATGTCCTGTCTTTGCCAAATTACCCAAACAAACTGAAAATAAACTTGTCTGTTAACACCATGTGACGATTGTCCCCAGGGGCCTATACTTCAACAATCTTCAAAACACAGAACCTTTCACTTTCAAATAAAAAGAATAAAAATTTTAGAGCCAAAGAGACAGTCAATAACTTTTCCTGAAAGTTTAGTCACCAAGATGACTTTACCCCTCAAGCCTGATCCTATCAGACTTGGGGTCAGGGAACCCAAACGTCAAGTACCACCAACTGGCAAAAATAATTCATCTCAAAATAGCATTCTCTCCTCAACTTCTCCCCATTTAATACCAACAACTCAACAACGTAGACGGTACTTCCAAAATCAATTTGAAATGCACTGCCCCCTAGAGTGTCAACCCCTTTTTCGCCTACTAGACTGGCGTCCTAGTTCATCAGACACCTAAAAGATTAGCAAAACTACCCTAAATTAACATATCTACCTTCTGTCCTTATGTCCCAAACAAAAGTTAACAGAAACAGTAAATCAGATCAGGAGCACTCTCAAAACAAAGAGCAAGAATAAATTATATGTTTTTACAGATTATGTATTTATTGAAGATATACTTATTTGCAAGGAGAAGAAATGAATTTAGAGAAACATGGATTTAAAATACTGTTACTTTAGAGAGTTTAGCCAAACTACTCCATGCTGCTGCCTTGGCATCCGTTGTGTGTGGCCACGTGGCCTGTAGGGGCCTAGAAAGTACACTACCCCTCCCCTCACTAACAGCCTATATAACAGCCTGCAGGCTCACAACTAAATGTGAGTTCCTGAGATAACTCTCCCACTGCCAAGGGCCTTCCTCTTGTGGACCCTTTAGATAAGACACTTTCCAAGTTACCAAAACCCTACTCTTTCTGGTTTGAACTGACCTACCAGGACTTAGCCTGAGAACCCCAAGGCACACCACCCACAGACCCTATTAAAGGCACATGGCCCAATACTCTCGGCTGTACCCTGCCGTCACTGCTCTGCCTGCCCACCCTCCTCCAGGACCTGTGAGTAACCAACTCCTCTATTTCACTTTCCCTTGAGGTCTCCAGTTGGACAGCAGCTCACCATCCCATGACCCCCGGGAGCTCTATTTAACAAATGTTAATTTGACAAAGTCACATCAGTGACCTTATCATGTGTTTAGTTATATGTATTATAAGGACATAACTAAAGATCAGACTACTTTAAAATGAAGCAAATGCTAACATGGTATTTCCCAAGAAAACAACAAATCCAAGTACAAATGACAACGATGTCAAAGCCATCTTTACAAAACCATTATTGCACAGAGCAAACTCTATGTAAGTATTAGGTTCTAGCTACAGAAAGACCAGTACTAGACTATTGTATAGGTACTAAGGTAAAGAAATGCCACATTCAAATTTGAAGGCAGAGGACATTGCTATGTAATAAAAAAAATAACTTTTATTCTAAGGCTTTAGCAGTTGAGTGATATTAAATTTTAAAAAGTTAGAAAAGACAACAAGTACTTAACTAAAAAAATGCTCAGACACATAACTTGGAAACACACTTGTAAATGTCAGCTAACACACAAACTCCGGAAAGAACTAAGGTACATCTTTATAATACTGCGTCTGGAAGGATGTGACATCCATGTCATAAGCTACATTCTATATTCTGTAAGGATGTGACATCCATGTCATAAGCTACATTCTATATTCTGTAAGGATGTGACATCCATGTCATAAGCTACATTCTATATTCTGTAAGACTGTCTCACAGGAGCCTGTGTTTCAGGGGGCAGGTTGTAACTAGCAGAATCACCGAATTTAGTAATTACGATATTTTAATGGCAGTCTATGACATTTAAGAGCCTTATCTATAGATTTAAATTCTTTTTTTGTTTTTGTAGCTTAGTCATTCACTTTATACAAGCTGACATCAAATCATGAAACATTAGCTTACCTCCATTTGCCAAGAGATTCTCCTGAACCTTGTCTTTACTGTCCTCTAACACGTCAGCCATATATTGAGCCACTTTCTTAACCACCCTTAAGAGAAAAAAAACATGTCATTTTCAGGAAAAAAAAAACAAACACCTGAATTCCATACTATACAATGAACACATTACATAAAGACATGAATTTGACTATAAGTTTCCATTATGCATATCTATATAACATAGAACAAATGGATCCTAACTTCTACAAATAATGTTTGAAGGACAGAACAGACCAAAATTTTTATGTAAAACTCAGCTGAGTAACTGTTTATTAGTCTAGAAAAACAAAAAGTAGTGAGAAACAGCCTACAAAGAGCCACATGGTATAAACTAAAAAACTAGGCAATGGATCTGACTGTGAGGACCAAGAACACAGGGGGAAGCAGCGAGCCAGCACTCACCAACTATATGCTTTTCCAGCAAGCACTGGAAAACAAGCAACACTAATGACGACGAATGAGGTCCTACATCATTTATTCATTATTTATGGAGCATCCACATTCCCAAGGAGCAAGCCTATCCAAGAAACCTTAGTACCAAAACCTCTGAGGCACCTAGATTATCACCCTGTCAACCCTTCATTTTATAAGAAAAGACCAAGTTACAAAGAGAGTAAGTGACTTAGTCACAAAAGTCAGAGTCACAAAACCAGTCAGTGGCAGATTTGTGAGCAGAAACATGGTGTCCTGACTCTGGAGTCTGGTGTTCTTTCCCCCATCCATGTGTGCCTCTAAGCCCTATATATTCCAAAGTACATAAGGCAAAAATCACTAACTTCACATTGCTTATAGTTGAACTGGAGAGCTACCAAAATATACAAATGAGTAAATACAAAGCAATCTGTGATAACTGCCAGTGCAAATTATGAGGTTAGAGAAATAGAGAAGCATAAAGGAAAAAGGGATCACTGCCAGCGACTGTAATCAAGAAGCATATGGCTCATGAACAGGGTAATGAAAGGCAGGAATGGTTTTGAAAGGATGACTAGACAGGAAGAAAGTACACTCTCGCCACAAGGCATCAGATGAGTCAAAACCAGGAGAGGCAGAAACACAACCGACACTCAGAGAATGATGAAGGTCCAGACTGCCTGGACCTTCATGCTGAGGCAAAGGGGCTGCTGCGCTAGGAGGGCAGGCTGGGACCAGACCACAGGCAGCCTCCGATGTCAGACGTTGGAAGGAAGTGTAACATGGTCAAATCAGGGCTCGGGATTACCTGATGGCTGTGTGCTCACTGGCAGGGAGGGTAAACTGGAAGTCAAATTAAGAAACTGCTACACAATAACCAATAAAGGATCAGAAAAATTGACAGAAGGGCTAAATTTGAATGATCTCAACCTAAGAAAGTAGAATAATTTCAGAAAAAAATGTAAGCTACAAATCTTCAACATGTTTAACTTGGGATTTGTACATACACTTTCGGCTGTGTCTCCAAAATTTTCACCTCTAGGAGGAGAGACAAACTATTATTCCCATGTAAGTTAGCAAGTATCTTGTAAGCAGAACAGTTTACTATAAACATTCAAAAATGTGCATACCTTTACCTTAGAAGTAGTTCAAAGTACAGAACTTTCTGGTGTCACATTTATAAGCAATGTAATATTGATTCAGAACTTTATAACCTCCCTATGCATCTCTACAAGTCTATGTCAACGTACATCTGGTCACCTTTAAAACAAACTGCTCAAATGATTAGACTGCTGAAAAAGATGAAGCTATAATTTGTTCCACGCAGCATAACGTTTAGACTTTAAAAATTGGAACATTTTAGTCACTGAGCTACCATCTGTCAATTCTACCAAGGCCTAACAACCACACGACTTTTACATTCTTCCTATCTTTCGGGAAGACTGGTAAGACAAGACTGCATAACAGTGCGTAAAAGAACAGCTGACAAACCACACAGGCTACTCAATCCTACTCACTAAACGAACTACAGAGCTGTGAAAACTTCTCAGATTCCTTCCTAGAAAAATGTGACCAAACCAACTACACTCAGGACAGTCCACTGACAATTTAAAGACAGACCTATAAAGACATAAAGGTACTTAACAAGGACCCAGGGAAGTGTTAATAATCATGTTCTCAGGAACCGCCCTTCTCACTGTCTCTCTGGTTGTCCTGCCCTGAAACTGTAATGAGTTAGATGAAACTGTAGGGAAGACCATAATCTCAGGAATAGCAACCACAAAAAGTTTCTTCAAACTCTAAATTAAAAACCTGTACTCAAGAAACCAAGAGATGATGACCATTTAGTCCTTTGAGAACACCATCAATAATTAGTTTCACATTTGCTCTATGCGAATGCATGGAATTGTTAACCTTATAAGTAATTTGTTAATTTCTGTTCATCCTCTCTTTTTCATTCTATTGTCAAGTGCCTGGCTTTTGGTATCTCTTGCCTAATCTACTGTAAAACTGTCTCCTAACCAGCCTTCTTGGGTCCAGTATTAAAGACTATCAGCATATCTTTAAGTCTGCTTATTTCCTTACTATATGTTATTACATTAAAAGATCTCTCTGGAACATCTCAACCTCTATTACTGGAGCCCTTGCATTATGGTGGTTCTATCAATTCAGAAAAGCCTAACAGCATAAATAGTACACCTTTCTGCACAGGTTTCTAGAATAAATTCCCTTTTATTCAAGCCTGTTCCCTTAAAGCTTTAGTGAAATGTACATTTCTAAGATTCTCCAAAATTCTGTATTTTACAAAATATGCCTAAGTATTTAAAAGCTCTGTATACCAAAAGTTAAAGGAATTGGTTCTGCCAATTAATCAAAATGCAGAAAGTTATCAAGGATCCCATACCCATCTTCAGCTAAAACATACAATAACTAAATTTTAAAAGCTACTGAAACTGTAGGCTAGAAAAATTCTTCTAATGAAACTAAATTCTGAAAAAAAAAAGCATCACCATCTTCAAATAAATTACACAGCATCCCATGATCATGGATCAAAGACTTATCAATATTAGGGTGGCAATGCTCTTCAAATTGATCTATAGATTCAATACCGTCCCCATCCAAACTCCAGCTGACTTCTTGGCAGAAATATGATACAATGATCCTGAAATTCACATAGAAATGGAAGGAACCAGAATAGCCAAAGCAATCTTGAAAAAGAAAAACAACGTTGGAGAACTCATACTTTCTGATTTCAAAACTTACTACAAAGCTACAATAATCAAGACAATGTGGTACTAGCACAAAAATAGAAATATGGAATAGAGAAATATGCAATAGAACTGAAAGTCCAGAAATAAACTCTCACGTTTATGTTCAAACTGACTTTTGGCAAGGGTGCCAAGACAACTCAATGGAGAAGGAACAGTCTTTTCAACAAATGGTGCTAGAACAACTAGATGTCTACATCTAAAGGAATGAAGTTGGACTCCTATCTCACACCATATACAAAAATTAACTCAAAATGGATCAAAGACCTAAACACAAAAGCTAAAACTGTAAAGCTCTTAGAAGAAAAAATAGACATAAAATTGTGTAACTGTGGATTAGATATAAAATTAAAAATACAAGCAACAAAACTAAATTGGACACTAAAATTAAAAATTTGTGCTTCAAATGAGACAGTCTCAAGAAAATAAAGACAACCCACAGAATTGGAGAAAATATTTGTAATTCATCTGATATGCATCTAGAATATATAAAGAATTATTATAACTGAATAATAAAAAGACAAGTATGCCAATGTATAAATGGGCACAGGACCCAAAACTGACCTTTCTCAGAAGAAACACAAATGGCTGATAAACGCATGGTAAGATGCTCAATCAATAAACAATCATTAGCCATCAGGAAAATGCAAATCAAAAACAATAAAATACTACTTCATGTCCACTAGCATGGCTATAATCAAAAAGGTGAATAGTTAACAAATGTTGGGGGACAACTGTAACTGAACAACAATTAAAAAAAAGAATGTGGAGAAGTTAGAACTTTCGGACACTGCTGGTGGGACTGCAAAATGGTGTGGCCACAGCGGAAAAGAGTCTGGCAGTTCTTCAAAAGTTAAAAGCAGAGTTACCTTATGACCCAACAATTCCACATACATACCCAAGAGGAATGAAAACATTGTGAATACACAAAAACTATACACAAATATTCATAGCAGCTTTATTCATATTAGCCAAAAAGTGGAAATGACCTGAATGTCCATCAACTGATGAATAAATCAATAAAATGTGGTATATCCATACAATAAAGTACTATTTGGAAATACAAAGAAATTAAATATTGATATATGCTACAATGTGGAAGAACCTTGAAAACACTGTTGTTAGATTGAATCTTATAGGTGAATTAATTATAAATTAATTTTGTCAGAACTGTGGTAGCTGAGATAATAATAATATTCTCGTGCACTGTAACAATATTATTGCTTGGAACTTTAACCATTTTAGAGTTAGATATGAGGAAACAAAAATGATTGGTTACCATCTCATTTTTTCTTTTTGCCCTTATATATCACTCAACAACTAGTTTCTCTTCCTTTTGTCAGTTGCCATTGTGAATTTTTCAAAAGAAGTACTGTTTCCAGGTGCCAGCCAACAAACTGTCACACAGTGGAAAATGATATGCCACAACATTCACTGTAAGTTTTAATAAAATAAAAAAAAATTATTTAAAGAAACCATTGTTTAAAAAATGTTTTCCTGGTGCCATTTATTTGAAGATAGTCACAAGAGACCACATGCTCTATGACTCCAACAAAATGTCCAGATGAAGCAAATCCATCACGTCAGAAAGTGGAGTGAGCAGCTGGGAGGCAGGGAGTGACTGACGTGCTGGCTGCACAACTCTGTGAATATACCAGAAATCACCGCACTGCACATTGTAAACAGGTGAACTGTATGACATGTACGTTATAGCTCAATAAAAATGGTAACTTCACACTTCGAACAGGTATATGTTATTGTATGTAAATTGTATCACCACAAAGTTGATTACAAAGAAAAAAGAGTCGTTATTTCTAAAACCATTCCACAAGCACAGTATACATGTGATTAAAAACCCAATGTCCAGGCAGCCTGATGACAGTGACCTTCATTTTGCTCCGATCTGTGCATATAGGTACATTACCCTTCTACAAACGCATCCAGTTTAGCCAGTTCATCCGACAAGCCAACCAAGACATCCAGTGTGCCGACCTAGGGGACAACACAGCATTTTATTTCTTAGGTTTCTTCTTACAAGATGATGCAACACTTAATTTGAAGGGCTCACAAAACTTAAGTTCTCCTTTTTTTAATTTCATAATGTGCAAGTGTGGTTAAAAAATGCTTGCCAGACATTTCAAAGCTATTCATATGTACAAGACAATCCTCTAATGCATGGTTACAACCACCGTTGAAGACGTGACGATTCTGCAACAGCCGGCCTGTGCCTTTGCTTGTGCTGCCCAGTGATGGTGGATCACTTGACACCACCGTTTACAAAAGCAGCTCTTGAGCACGGATCCATGACTGTGCATCAGAGGGTATGTAACTGAACTTACATGCAAAACTGTATATGTAAAAATGAGCATGTTGTGGAAGTAATGCCCATGGTCTGTATCGGTGTCTTGAAGGAATTCATAACTCCCAAAATACTGTTATAAAAACCAGTCAATTTAAGTATTTCTTAAATAAATGAGTATTGTATATAACTGCCTCACTTCTTAGTTACCCAGCAAAATACAAATTATCATGATTTTTTCCATTCTTTACAAAAGTTCAGTCAAATGAATACACTGGCAGCCTGCTTCTCTTTGAGACTGCTAGGTTACTGATATTTAATAAATGTCACATTGATTAACTAGATTAAATAATTAGGTTAAATTTTCCAAATATGATTAAAGAGGTACAATGGTAAAACATCAGTGAGCATTATATGAATTTAATTACAGAAACATGGATTCACTGTGATATTTAAGAATATATATTACTAAGATATTTCCCTCCTCAAAGTCATATTTGTGAATGTGATATACCACATCTTTTCATGAGATTTCTCATTACAGCTTAAATTAAAATTTAGAAAAGCACAAATGTTTAGGAAAAAATGTTATTTTGCTTTGGTAGCTTACTTCTAAAATCTCAATTTCCTGAAAAGAACAAGATAGGTTTCTCTAGCCCATGGCTAGAGAAAGAACCTATAATCTCATTTATACCAAAAGGTAAGCAGAAACACAACAGTCCTTCATACACTACTGTGCACAGTGCAATTTTACCTTTAAGTCAGGAATGTTGAACTTTGAACTAATAGCAAGATTATTGTTCTTTGTAGTTGCTGCATGCAATTTCTCCCATGTTTGTTGACAGGTTTTCTCCCCAGGAGCTGATATAAGCCAGAACTCAGTCATGTTTATTACCCAGTATTTCTTCCGAAATCAAGAGAGACTCTGAAATATAAAATAAAACAGAAAATAAATTTAGTATCACTTGTTTCTGAAGTATTTCAGAGTCACATTTCAAAACTAATCTACCCACTGGCACGTGATCCCAAGCAAAGTCAAATTTACTTACCTGGAAGTAAGTCCATATAAATGGTAAAATGTGACTTATTTATGATAATATACAAGAGATGATAAAGACTTAATACATGAAGTATCTAATTTTTTTAAAAAATTACAAAACATCCTAAAATGGGAATTAATTCAAGAAGATGGACTACCTAAAATACTAACCACTAATAGTTTCATTCCACAAAAGTCAGAGAGTCACAAATTTATAAGTTTATCTTAAACTTTTAAAACACAAAACAAAATAGGATATAAAAAACATGCACAACTTGAATCAATGCATTTGAATAGTAACCACCAAGTAAACCTGCCATCTGGCTTAGCAAATCCTACAAGGTTAACCAAATGGGGGTTCGTTTTAATCCATATTCAACCTAAGGATTCTTAAATCTCTGGCGTATACTTAGCTGCCATAAAACATTTATAAATTTGCAAAAAAAAAAAAAAAGTAATGAAAATCTTCCCAATCAGCCTTCTTTTTTTTAAAAACTATGACCTTGGGGTGGGGGTACAACAGTACTGGGTCTGAGGGAGAAAGAGGCTGTGGACCTCCTTTCCTAAGACTTCCAGATCCACTAAGACACAACCAACCTCTACAGTCTTTCTCCCTCCGCCTTCCTTCTCTCCCTCTTCTTTTCCCTCTCTCTCCTTCTCTCCCACCCATGCCCCCACATGTGCACGTAAAAAATAAGTCCAAAGCCACTGTAGTCAGAATCTAAGTACACAAACCAAAAAGAACTCATAAAAATGAAAATATAATTATTTCCACTTTAATATCTCTTTACTGGAACCACTGTTAACTTTCTACTACCACTGCTTATTTAGCCTGTCCTGAAACTTGAAGTCTTAGATAGAAGATAAAACTATCTTACAAAGTTGTCTTGATAACAAAATCAGTGAAATTTATAAAGAACTTGATAAACTTGAATCTCCTTTAAAATGAAATTATAGCCCTGGTTGGTGTGGTTCAGTCGATTGAGTGCCGGCCTGCGAACTTAAAGGTCGCCGGTTCGATTCCTGGTCAGGGCACATGCCTGAGTTGCAGGCCAGGACCCCACTGGAGGCATGCAAGAGGCAACCTTCTCTCCCACACTGATGTGTCTCTCCCTCTCTTTTTCCCTCCCTTCCCCTCTCTCTAAAATAAATAAATAAAATCTAAAAGTATATACAAAATGTAAATTATAATCATAATTTACTTTCGTAATTTTAGAAGCCCACTGCAATGAAAGTAATCCTACCTAGTCATTACACAATTGAAAGTGAACTTAACATAGATGCCATTCTATTTGCTTGTGTGTTTTTTTGAACTTCAGTTTACAGAGCATCTACCAAATACCAGGAACTGCTCACTGCTCTAAATGTTTTATGATCATTACAGTCATCCTAACACCTCTATGATATATGTACCATCCTCCCCATGTACAGATAACAAACTCAGAGAAATTAAACTGGCATTTAGACAGTGGTATTAAATAAGTAATCTCAAGAACTGTACTCTAAGATGATTTTTCCCACAATACTGATAAACCTGCACAAAGAGCTACAATCAGATGGCCCACAACTAAACACGGATCTGTTAGTGATGACCAGACCAGAGAAAGCACTCGGTCTGGCCAGGAAAACAGCACGCTTAACTGGCTGGCTGAGGATGGAATCCACTCAAAACACCAAGGTCTAAAGAGGACATCCAAAAATAAGCTTTGATTTAAAGCAAAAGCAAAAACAAAACCCTCATTAGCCTACATGAGAAACTTCAAATGCTAAACTTCAAAGTTATTATATAAATATAATCCTACCCATACTCTTCTCCAACTTGTTTTTTTCACTCAACCTATTTTTAGAATTATTTATGGTAATACCTATCAATTTAATTCATTCATTTTAAATGCTGTATGGTATTCTGTGAGAAAATGAAAATTTATTATCTATTTTCTTCTGGAAGAATAGCTGTAATTTACTTTTTTGCTTTATAAACAAGTCTGCAATGAACAACTTTGTACTTCACGGCTTTCTGTGAGTTTCTCCAGGACAGACAGGAATAGAAAAGCTCAACGGAAGAATACAATAATGTGGCGGAGTTATCTCAAAGATGAAGGCAACAAGTCTGTCCATGCTCCTATGCAATGTGACCGCCACTCCTGCCATCAAAGGTGGAATCTATTTCTAACCTTGAATCTGGGAGAGCCCGTAATGCTTTGACCAGCAAAACACCGCACTATTACAAGTTCAGGGCCCAGGCCTCAAGAGACCTTAAAACTTCAACTTATGTTTATTGGATGGCTGCCCTCAGACCACCATGGAAGGAAGCCAGTCTAGCCTAATGTAAGATAAGAGGCCACATGGCACAGAAACACTAACACTGTAGCTGACAACCAGCACAAATGGACAAACGTGAGTGAGGCCATCTTGAAGCTTCCAGACCAGCCAATATCCCAACTGAATGCAGTCCCATCAATGAGCACATGTGAAACAAAAAGAACCACCAAGACAACCCACAGAACCAGAAAAAATTAGAAATTACTGTGTAAGCCACTAAATTTCAGGGTGGTCTTTTATTTATGATGAGATTAGACTGGAAAAGGGCCAACCATTGTTAATATCATGAGAACAGTTTGCACGATATTGGTGTAACCTGGCAGCCAAGGAGAGTGAACTGGAATGCACATGTGTGAACGATGACTTCACTGTACTAGTTACTGGGGCGTGGGGCGGTAAGTAAGTGCCATTGAGTGAGCATGTGTACTGTGAGGCTGTCACATTCAAAATGACTGAGTAGAGCAACGAAACTGTGTTCAGCTTGAACATTCTACCACAGAAACTATTCAAACGATTCAGAAGGTGGCAGCCATAGAAAACTGGTAATTGGCAGCTTCATCAGACAATGCACTCACTCTTGCACCACATCTTTTGCAGAATTTTTAGGTAAAACATCAGATCACCCAGGTGACTCAGCCCCTCTACCACCCAGATTTGGTGCCCTGCGACTTCTGGCTTTCCCCAAAACTAAAACCACCTTTGAAAGGGAAGAGCTTTCAGAATGTCGATGAGATTCAGGAAAACACGATAGAGCAGCTGATGGCGATTGGGAGAACTGTGAGAGGTTCCAAGGTGCCTACTTTGAAGGGGACTGAGAAGTCACTGTCCTATGTACGATGCTTCTTGTATCTTGTCTCTTCTTCAACAAATGTCTCTATTTTTCCATACTATGTGGCTGGATACCTTCTGGACAGACCTTGTAGATGAGATAACCAAGAAGACTACATCAACTCTATCGGGTACTGCCAAACTGTTCTCAAAAGCGGTTACCAGTGTTACGTTCCCATGCAATGGTATACGTTGTTCATAACTATATGCTTACAGAAAGTTCAAAAACATACATAGGAGAAAGGTGCTTCTTTAGCTTTTATTTCTTTAATAAATTACCTGCGGCAAATATGGCAAAATGTTAATCATGTTAAATCTGTGTAGTGGGTATGTGAATGCCTGTTAATCTGAAAAATCTGAACTTTTTTGTATACTGGAAATATTTCAAAATTAAATATATTAAAACTTGTTATAAGAATGTAATTAATTTATAACAAATTAAATAGAACAATGCTTAGCAAATTTATAAAAAAATACGACTTTAGTGAAATTTCAAATTGAATAGCCAGATAATAGTCCAAGTAGATACCAAATTAATTCTCCAAGCACAATTTTTGTTTTAACCCTAGTGGATATGCTTTCTAATCTTATGACCAAGAGTAATATACTGAACACCAACCATTTTGATGTTTCAGGATTTTTTTTAAAGAAGTATTTTCAGGTCATTATATTTAACAATTCTAATTGTATAGTGTTGCAAAAGTCAGAGCTTGGGCTACACCTGTAAATAACAGAATTTACCTAAGCTGCTTTTTAAATTAAATTCCTAATGAAATGGTATGGATCTACATCTGCTTTATCCTCCTGTTCCTGTTCTCCTCTGCACCACTGCACCTGGGTCACCTCACCAAGCTGCTCCACCACTTGCTACCTTTTCACTTTCCACCTTTTCACTTTCCTTTGGCCACTTGGTCTTGGCTGTTTCCTTATCTCTGGTCTCTGGATCTAATATTCTTGTACTTAACAAATACGACTTTTTTTTTTTTTTTTTTAGACAAAACACCAATCATAGAACTACCTTGAACTTTGAGGTTCTCAGTTGAATCCAATATACTGTATCTTTAAACATCTTTTAATAAACCAGATCTTCTAAGTGGTAGTAGTTTTGGAAATTCGAGGCTTTATTTTTAATTATTTATACAAGTGGTCCTGTAACATCATGCAAATTGGAGGGTCCCCCAAAATAACAAAGCATATTCCCCACAGCCCATGGTTGAGGGATGGGAGAAGGAAGATACTTTTATGAACAATGGCAAGTTGATAGCTACCCTGGGTAGAAGGCATATGTGACTTTCAGAATGTGTAATGACTCATGAGGTGGGGAGTGGGGGCAGTTTGCAGAGGATGGCTTATACAGCAGGGAGATAGAGGCTCCTGTGTCATAGGGTACTCTTGCCCTGACTAAAGATGGCAGCCAAAAGTAGGTTAAAGATATGGGGGAACTGGCAAAAGTAGCATATTGTAGGAGAGGCCAGATATGAGGACACACAGGAAGCTCTGGGTCAGCATTTAAAATCAGGGTGAGCTTAAAGAGAGGGAGCTGGTTCACCACCAGGGCTGAGAGAGCAGGTACCAGCCATGAGGAGGAGAGGCATGAGGAAGGAGCCATGATGTAGGGGGATTTGGCTACGAGCGCTGAGAGAGGAAGCAAGTGGCCGTGCAGTCTGTAGTCAGGATTCTACCATGCAGCCTGGGGTAGCAAAGAAGGCAGCCATCCAGGCTGAGGAAAGGGTATAAGGAGAGAGCTGATGAAGCTGTGAAAGGATCCACAAAAACTTCCAGGGCTATGTGGGACCCATCTAACCAAGCATGGACTAGTGGGAGATGCCTGGAATGCTGAACTGTGGCCAGGAATGCTGAGACAGTAGTCTTCTAATTCTCTGAAGGACGTACAAAGAAGCCACTTTCTTGGGACATGTGCCTTGCTGGACTCCACCATGATCCAGTAACATGGCACATGTTTTCCTGGACTACTACATGGAGACTGAGTACAACATACCCCGGATCCTGAAGGAGAGAGCTGCTGCGAGAGGATGGAGACTCTGAAACCACAAGCGCAGATTCCAGAGGGGACAGAGAACTGTGGGCGCAGCAGGTTTAAGAACAGATAAGAATATGGGGAACTTCTAGACATGTTTTTGGCTTATAGCCTGATGGGGAGAAAGGGAAGTGCTGGGTCTCGAGGTAGAACAGGGGCCCAAGCAAGAGTGCTCTCAGGCCCCAGGGACGGAATTCTGTAAATGAAAACCTGTTTCCCTGAACACTAATTGTTGGGTCATGCATCAAGGTGCCACATGAACAACTGCCGGTCTGCTCGGTTACAATTCTGTTAAAGTATAATTGATGACACATTTTTATACCTCCTCTCCACCAAAAAATGGCAGGTGATGAAATCAAGTCCTTCCTGATACTGTTAAATTATCTAAACTGAAGCTGTAATAATATGCATTATCACAGTAGATGTCACTGTCATACCATTCAGAGTTCTAGAAAAATCTCTTCTATCCAATGGGTTTCCAAAGGATTTCAAGAAATTAGAAAAAGGATCCTATTTCATTATAAATACCTGCCCTATCCTACATCACTGAGCTTTTATCAGGATCAAGTAAAATGATATCATAATAAATCTAAACAAAACTGGGGTCCAGAAATGTTCAGGAAAATTATAGAATGTCTTCCAAGTCCATCTTTTAAATGGAGTCCTCTCTGGAGCCCGTCTGGAGAGAAGGAAGAAAAGATGTCTTCCATGTTTCATATTGTTATATACACTTCTCAGTCCTTATCTTAATTCTCATGCCAGCCCTATAATCTGTCCAGGTAGTAATACTCAGAGAGGTTAGTCATTTACCAAGATCACACAACTGGCAGACAGGGTTCAAATCTCATTGTATTTGACTATAAAGGTCATGTTATTTCTATTGTGTCACGCTAGGAGAAAATGTTCTGCACCCAAGCCTACCTGGGCTCTCCTATTTGAAGAGAGATCCACACACAGCCTTAAACCCTTTTGCACCCATGTGTGATTCCAGGCTCAGAATACCCTGTAGGCTGAACGAATTCTGCTACCAGATGGAAGGATCTAGACTTCCTTTCCATTTTGTTTTCATTTCTAAAACAGTATCATCCAGCCTCCAAAACCATCCTGTCTCTTAGAACAAACAATGATTCCTCCAAACAGAAAAGCATTTTTTTAAAAATTAGATATTCAAGAGACCTGGCACAAAGAGCACAAACTTTGGAGTCTCTCACAGCTAAAACCCTGACTCCACCCTACCCCCTTACTAGTCTCCTCATCTGGAAAGTGGAATATTACAAATATCCTCACAGAATTGTTAGAAGTAATAAATAAAATGATGTACCTAGATCTTCTCTTTTCCGTTAGACCTCTCTCCCTTCCTGATTGTATTAGCTGCTGCCCCAACCTATCCTGCCTCCAAAGGCTGTTCCCAGTATCCCAGATGGGAAATATCTTGTTTACTGAGTATCTTACAAATGCCACTATTATGCATTTATCATACTATCATCCCTCTTTTTAATAACATACTTGCCTCTTCACCATACTGGGAAATCCTGAGGGGCCAGAATCACATTGTCTCTGAAGCCCTAAAAGCCAGCATACACAATTAATAAAGATCTGTTTTATGAACCAATGAAACATAATTATAACAGTGATTCAATTAATCAAAACATCTAATTAGAGAAAAAAATAAGGACCCAAAAATTTATGTAATCATTTTTATTTAGAGGCTTTCAGAAAACAAATTCTAATTTTAGTTTATAAATTAAAAATTGGTTAAGCTGCAGATTACTAAGACTTTGTTATTTAAGGGTGAACTCAGTCAAAATATAAGAGAGGGTTTGAGAAAAAAACTTATCTGTACTTTTCAAAGTCATGGTCTCAGTTCTTTTATTCCCTAGTCAAAGCAAACTATAAAAACAGCCTACAGGAAAGACAAGCTAACTTAAACTTAAATATCTAAGGATAAATGTAAGAACTGCCCATGAGGGCAGCACCAGTAAGTCTTTTGCAAAACTGCTGTTTTCTATGTCCTTAAACAATGTCCACTGTTACCTGTCATCTATGCAAGTCACATAAAAAAATTCTCCTTGAAATTTAAGAACAATTTAAGCTCAGTTCCAAGCAAAATTTATCTTTGCAGATGAATATACAGTGTACACACTTTTTTGGTCAGAAAATGAAATCCATGTTGCTTCCCCTTCTTCTCTCTGTTGCATGGAAACAGAGGGTCAAAACTGGTGTCCACTGGTTATCACCTCACCAAGAAACTGGGCACCTTCCTCCATCTCCTCTAACTGCTTCAAATGACTTCTGTTTTTGTTCTTCATTTTTCCTTTTGTTTCATCTCATATTTTGGAAGTCAGGCAAAAATACAGGCAAATCATATGTTAAACAAAAGAGATTATTATTAAAAAGGTATACCAATTAAATGTTGGAATTCCTCAAAATTCAGATGTAGGTCTAAGATCTCTGTCATATGTGCATCTGAATGTGCGTGTATATATTATAGTTTCTCTCTTGATAATCTTATCTATACTCAAGGCAATTGCCAGTCTAGATGCTGAACACTCTCCCAAACTTGTATCTCCAGCCCAAGCCCCCCCCACTGCTTCTAGAGCTGTACCCAAGAAGTCTCTGCAACTGACTACAGGACACCTCCAACTGGGTGTCTCAAAAGCACCTAAAACCCAACATTTCTAGTCAAACTCATAATTTCTTCTCCCAAACCTGGCCATACTCCAGTGTTTCCTGAGTCAGCACAGGTGTCAATTAGAACTGTCAAACATCATCAAGACAGCAGGCAACACTTATTTGGCACTTCCTGTCTACTAGCACCAAACCACTTTACATGTATGAAGTCACTGAGTACTTTTAAAACAATCCTATCAGATGGGTAGTAGTTACAAATGAAGAAACCAAGGCACAGAAAGTGCCTCATATATTATCAGATATATCACATAATATATATTCATGTCATATAACATGAAAGCATATATTCCATGCTAAAAATAAATGTATTATATGCTCTCATAGCAGCTTCCTGAGGGACATTTTTTATTAACATCCCTCTTCCAAATAAGCTGCCCATTAGGGTAGGTGGAAACACTGGTAGTTTTTGCCCACAACTGTATCCTCACTACCTGTCACAGGCGCTGGCACGTAGAACCTCAAAAAGTAATTGTTGAATAGTCTTGAATGAATAAATGAGGATAAAATGAATAAATGAGATAATATAAAGTACCTTCCTTATAATTGGTTAGCTCCCTTCACTTCCCCTGTATTTTTCAAAAATCAACTGTACTGAAATATAACTTATATACTATAAAATAGACCCATTACAAAGGCAGTTTCATGAGCTATTGACAAATGTATACATCTGTGTAACCACCACCAAAACCAAGTCTAAGAACACTTCTGTCATCCCAAAGCCTTCCCTCTCACCCAGTCCCAGTCAGTCCCTACCCCACTGGCAGACCCGGGCAGATGCTATTCTGCTTTCTGTCACACTATAGAATTACTTCTGCCTGATCTAGAATTTCATTGCAAATTCATGGAACTATACATCATGTCCTCTTTTACATCTGGCTTCTTTCGCTCTGCATGTCTTTGACATATGACCATGTGCAGTGTTAGCAGCAGCTGTCCATTCTGTTTATCGCTTAGCATTCCATTGCATGAATGTACTATTTGCTTATCTATTAATCCATTTATGGAAATTTGGATTGTTACAGGTTTGGGACCATTAACGAGGGTGCCATAAAAAATACTTTTTCATTTCTTTCAGATAAACATCTAGAAGTGGAATTTCTGAGTTGACTCATTAGCATATATTTAACTTTATAAGAAACTGCCAAACTGTTTTCCAAAGTAGTTATAACATCTTATATTCCCATTAGCAAGGTATGCAAATTCCAGTTGTTCCATATGTTCTCCAATACTTAGTTCTGTGAAGTTTTCTATTTTTTCTTTTATAATACAGGCTGGGGCAAAATAGGTTTACATTTGTGAGTACAAAAATTAGAGTTTATTCTTGTATTATTATTAATTATTGTATTATTTTCCATATGAACAACTGTAAACCTACTTTTGCCCAATTCTGTACATACTTTCTGTGACTTAAGAAAAATATGCCTCCTAGGAACTAACCTCAAAAGATGCAGACTCCAACCTGCAGGCATCCCAGCTCCAGGAGATTTGATGACCTTCCAGAATGACAAAGACCAGAATGACGCACACCAGACCATCAGCTGACCAGTGTAGAGGTCCCTGAGGTCCTTGCCATAATGGACTCTGTGGTGTACAGGTAAAGAACTTTTCAACTACTTCCCCTTGATTTCTTTGTTCTGCTTCCACTCTCCCTCCTTATAAAAGCCTCTGTCTGCATTGAGATGTTAAGATAAGCTGAGACAAGAGTTCCCATCTTCTCAGATTGCTGGCATCTGACTGTTAAACCTTTTTCACAAGCAAAAAAAAAGTGCCAAAGTCAGAGGATTTATCTTGCTTGGACTTCACTGATCTTCTTTGATCTTTGTTTAGTTTTCATCAAATTTGGAAAAACTTCATCCATTATTTTCTTCAAGTCTTTTTCTACTTCCCTTTCCCTTCTTTTGAGATGGAAATTACACATTAAACCACCTGATATGGTCCCATAGGTCAATGAGACCTATGGGTTTCATTTTTTTTTTAGTTGTTTTATTCTTTGCACTTCAGTGTGGGCGCTCTCTTGCTGTATATTTTACTTTGCTGACCTTTTCTTTAGAATAATCTGATATTCATCTCATAAAGTGAATTTTTCACTTTAAATGTATTTTTCAGCTTTATATGTTCCATTTTTTAAACCTTCCATTTCTTTCCTCATTGTGTTCATGTTTTGTTACATCACTGAGCATGTGTATAATTCACAATGTTACAATGTCGATCACTGGATTTTATTGTCTTCCTTTTTTAAGAATGCTGTACTTTGTTCTGACAGGTAGTCAAGTCACTTGAGGAGCAGCATGATCCATTCGAGGCTTATTTTTAAACTTTGTTCAGATGGTCTAAGGCTGCACTTTAGGGCTCATTTGGCTCTAAGATCTGACCTTCTGGGGGTTCTACTGAATGCTCCGGGTATTCAAGCATGCAAATGCCTCTCAGCCCCATGAACCCTGGAAATCATTTAAAGCTCTCTAGTGATTTTTCACTAGCCTTTCTCCAGAGACCCCATACAGATTTCCTGTCTACCTCCCTCCTCTCTGCCAATATGACCTGCAAATTCCAGCCAGATAAGCCTTCCCCAACTCCAGTGTCCTCAACTCAGCAAGACAACATGCTTGGCTTGGTTTCCCTTCCTAAACCCTGGTCCACAGAGAGTAAACCTTCAGGCAGAAGGCTGAAGGGATTATAGCATTCACTTCATTTGTTTTTTATCTCTCAGTTCCTACACCACCTGTCACCCAGCATCTGGGAGCAGTTTTTTTTTCACGTATTCTGTTCAGTTTTCTATTTTTTATGGTGGGAAAGCAAATATGTCACCAGTTATTCCATTGCCCAGACATTAAAGTCTTACCTAGTTTTGTTGTATGAACTACTCATTTTTGGTTTTGCTATCAAATTACTGTTTGTTTCTATGTTGGGATTCAGCCACAACATCCCAGTCCCTTTCAGCCCATATTTTAACATTTAATATAAAACAGGAGTAACAACAACACAACATGAAAAATGTAACAAGTCTAGGCTGAAAGAATACTTTGTGAAGTTCAAGGCACAACAATGAACATGTACTGTTTCAGTAATAAGAAGAAAATAATGTTCATGCTCACTAAACATAAAAAGAACAGATGCAGCTTGAATAAATGTCCCACACATACACATGTGTCATTGACTTGCAGATATATGGCAAGCTATCATGATAAAATACAAATTCATTTTAAAGTATTAATAAAGATATAATTTGCCGTCATTAATATGCCCTTAATCTAAAATTTTATCACATGAGAGCCTAAAAAAGGGCTGTGATTAAAAGGGGGTAGGGGGACAATTTCTGACAGGCAGTTTGTCAATATTTATCAAGAGCCACAGCCCTGGCTTGTGTGACTCAGTGGATTGAGTGCCAGTCTGTAAACCGGCAGAAGGGGGGCAGTCGCTGGTTTGATCCCCAGTCAGCACACATGCCTGGGTTGCAGGCCAGGTCCCCAGTTGGGAGTGTGTGAGAGGCAACCAATCAATGTATCTCACACATCAATGTTTCTCTCTCTTCCCCTATCTCTAAAAATAAATATAACATCTTTTTTAAAAAATTAAAAAAGAGCCATAAATATGTGCCCACACTTTGACCCAGTTTTTTCCAACTTTAAGAAAGGAAACAAGGATATGTATAGATATTAACATTAAATTACTTTTTAAAAAACTGTTAAGGATTATTTCCTGTGAGTGGATTATATTTGCTTAGATTCTTTCTTATATTTCTTTCTTAATTTGTAAATAATAAATTACTACATGTAAGCACGCGCGCACACACACAACTCCACAAAATACCCCAAAATAAAAAGGGTAGGGTAGTATCCTCACTCTTGAAAAGACTGAACAGTTTAGAAACCACTCATTAAATGGCATGGTAGAAAGAAGTCTGGTGACAATACCACACAGAAGGGCAAGGCTGGTTAGCAGCAGCTATGTCTGCAGCATGAGATCAAGGCTGGTACCAGCCTTTGCATCTCACAGGGAACTATGGCCGGAGAAAACCCAACGCCGACTCTGGGGAGCGCACTGTCACGGGTAGAGCACTGCACTGCGAATGGGAAGACTTGGAATCTAATCTCAGTTCTGCATATCACTGGCTGCATAAATCTCATGTGTGAAATGAAACTGGATTATGATATCCAGGATCTTCCTCTGCTCCTAAACACCACAATTCTATACTGGGTGAGACCCAAGATTTCTTTTTTTTCCTATTTTCTTGTTAAGCACCTCAGGTAATTCAAACGACAAGTCAGGTTTCAGACCACTGTACTAACATAGGCATTTCTGTGATTATAGTAATTATATAATGAATGTTACAAGAAATGGGAAATATTCTTTAATAACATGGCTAAATGCCATATCATCATCAAGAATCACACACTATTGTTAGCCCAATAATACAGAAATGATTTTTGGGAATCCTTAAATATATCAACTGACTTATTGCATGCTGTCTATGGAAGATTACAAACCTAAAAAAGTGAAAAGCAACATGATATATAAAATCAAGTACAGGGCAAAACAAAATCTGGGTAAACTCTTTCACTGTCAAGAAATGCACAATTTTATTTAATTTATGGAGGACAGAATACAGAGTATTTTAAATGTCAAAAAATTTCTTGTAATTTCTGGTAAAGCTGGATAAATTGGTGGACATGGTGAGGAGGGCACGGTATACTTATTACTGAAAGTAATCATCAGAACACTCTGAGTTCCCAGAGACTTCCTCTCCACCACAGGCAACTCAGCAGCACCCAAGGAGCAACCAATTCCTTCCATGCCACGGGATTCCCTGAATCTACACTCATGACTCCCAAAGTATTACTTCCCTTTTCTTTCAGACTGGCATTTTAGAATAGTGACTGGACCACACCATGTTTCATTAGACTCTAGGCAAGGGTGCCCCACCTGCGGCCCACAGGCTGCATGTAGCCCGGATGCAGCCCAACTGTGGATGCAGCCCAATGCAAAATCGTAAATTTACTTAAAACACTAAGATTTGTTTGTGATTATGTGTCACAATGTATTTAATTGTGTGGCCCAAGACAACTCTTCTTCCAGTGTGGCGCAGAGATGCCAAAAGGCTGGACACCCCTGCATTAGAAGGTGCTGATATCTCTAACACCATGCATCCTAACCTGACATTCATCAAGTAAAAGACTAAAAACATGTTAGTTTTCCTCAGTTCATCACTGCAGCAAGCTTGAGATTCTGTTTACTGGTAATGATAATCACCTATTGAATGTGTACTATGTAATAAGCACTTTAATCATGCTAAGCAATTTTGTACTGAATTCCTTCAAAGATGTTATCACCACTCCCACTTTCAGATACTTGCCCAGGGTCACACAGCTAGCAACGACATACATTTTACATATTAGTTTATTAAACTACTCTTAACTTCCATACTCCCAACATCCAGGAGAGTGTCTGTCACTAACAAGTCCTCAGATATCTATCTGTCCAACAAATAAATGATGACTACTCATGGGGTTTTGCAACCAAATGGTACCTCTCTCCTCCAAGAGTCTGGAAATGGAGCATTTTAGGTTGTCCCAATGTGAGGGTCACTATCAGCATTTAGTGAATGGGGGATAAACAAGGGACTGTCCAACTGCCAACAGCACCCACTGAGAAACTCTAACCTATAGGCTCATTCATAAAGAAATCCTTTCATGGTAAAGTTAATCCACCTGTTAATCAGCTTAATTTACAAGTAACTTCCTATTTATTAATAGCTTGCTTAAATGTTCTAAAAGACTCATCAATCTCTTTTTACATAACACCATTTTTGCATTTATTTTCAAATACACACGCATATCATTTTAAATGTAGAGACAATGCTCCATCATTTATTCTCTGATGGAACCAAAGCCTGCCTACCTGACTCCTCCACTGCCTACCTGACTCCTCTCAGCAGATTTGCACAATGATACAGCATTTGAAGTAGATTTGCCACTGGAAAATCATTTTGCTTCATTATCAAGAATACAGTTTAAGCCCTGGCTGGTGTGGCTCAGTGACTGAGTGCCCACCTGCGAATCAAAGGGTCATAGATTTGATTCCCAGTCTAGGGCACGTGCCTGGGTTGTGGGCCAGGTCCCCAGTGGGGGGAGTACGAGAGGCAACCACACACTGATGTTTCTCTGCCTCTCTTTCTCTCTTCCTTCCCCTCTCTAAAAAATAGGTAAATGATTATCTTTAAAAACAAAAAAGAATACAGTTTGAAATTTCTCCTTCAGGGTCACTCATGTTAACAGGAAATTTTAGATTGCCCCGGTTCACTGTCTAAGCTATCTTTCCAAAGGTATTATGCTAATGGTTTCTCCTATGTCTTAAAAACATCAGGGAAATGGGAATTTACTATGAATTAGTTTACAACTAAAACTGTATAAAAATCCACATCCAAAGAGTGAAAAAGATTTACTCTTGCAGACAGATCAGAATACAGACAATAACAAAATTTAATTAGGAGGTGCCTAGTTACACAACTGTAGTTATCCCTAAGGACTGGTGGGCTATAAGGAGATCCTTCGGCAAAGGTTTGTTCTGGTATTCCAGTTTTGTTCTTTTGCTAATAGAATTACTTCATAAGCTGGGGGGGTGGGGGGCGGACGGTGCAGGGTGGGGAATCAGAGAATCAGTCTTTTGAAGCCCAAAGTTCCTTTTTAGGTTGTAAAAACTAATGTAAATGAAGCTCTTAAAGACTAACATGCCAACCAATAAAAATGAGCATTTCCTGCAGTTTTAAAAGCAGAATTACTCTAACCAACTAACTTTCAGCATTTACTTAAGTCAGACCCCAAGTACTGTTTTTTTAAGATTTTATCTTGTCTAGTCCCTGAAAGACATACCAAAAGATAAAAAGATCCAGGAATTCTGAGACACAACCCTGAGACTCAGTCTTTGGCACATTCTGAGACCTGGTTATTGCGCAAAGAACCCAATGAGGACCTGAGCACTCTCAGCTCACCTCTGCTGTGCATTATCACCTCCAACTGAATAGCATCACCCAGGCTCACAGAAACAGGTTCTTAAAGCACTGACCACTAGCTGCCAAATCCCTTGAAGCTGTCCTACTAGAAGTTCACCCAAAGTTCTGAATCAAAGATTACAGTGCATTTCAAGAAACTCACCATTCTCTCTAGATGGGACTGTGTTAAGCACTGTGTTGGTAATCAGCAGGAACAATACACCAGCTACCCTGGAAGTTATGCCAGACTTAGACAAATCACTTTATCTATTTCCTAGTTCCAAAGTCCTAATAGAGTCCTATTTATACAGTGAATAGCATTTTCATCTACTTCCCTCAAAACCTGTGCAAATAAACATGAAAGGTAACCAAGTCCTCTCTGTGATTATTGTTCAGCGAAAGATATTCTGGAGTAGATGACATTACCAAAGGATAAATTTGGAAGGCCAAAATGGATGTTTGCAAGGAAGTCTTCATCAACCCCAAATGGCCCAGCCTCCCCTGCACACTTCAGGACTGCTTAGGGGTAGCTATAACCACCCTCAGTGAAAGTGCAAATAGAATCATTCTCTCCCTTTCCCAAATCCTTAGCCTCTAAAAGTATAGTTAAACATTCTCTTTAATTACTTTCGGGAAGAGATAAAGTATTTTGCCTTCCAATCTTTCAGGAAAGTTTCAATGGCTTTGCCATCTCTTGGTGAAGTTACAATGTCTTTTTGAGGTGATCTCTCTTCATTTAGTACTCTTGCATCCTCCACATTCACAACAAAATTTTCTCTTCAAATCCACATCTGACTCACTTCACTGTCTATAATCTTCTCTGGTTTCCCTCTGTTTGTAAGAATAAAAGCCCTGCTGGGCCTAACCCCTGGATTCCCCTGCCTGCCCACCTGTCTTGCATGGCTCCCTCCAGATTCAGCCATGCTAGTCCCCTACAGCATCTCAACAGCTTTATTCCTCCTCACAGCTCAGGACTTTATTTTTATTTTTTTAACATTTTATTTATTTTCAGAGAGAGTAGAAGGAAGGGAGAAAGACTAGGAGAGAAACATCTACATGTGAGCAAAATCTAGGGACCTGGCCTGAAACCCAAGCATGTGCCCTGACCAGGAATTGAACTGGCGATTCTTAAGTGCGGGCCAGTGCTTAATCCATCAAGCCACACCAGCCAGGGCATCAGGACTTTAACATATGCTGTTCCCTCAGCCTGGAATGACTTCACTTACATCTTCACTTGCTTTTCAGATGTCAGTTCTAAAGTCATAACTTCCAAAAAGCCTTCTTTGAACCTTCTATAAAGGCCATGTCCTTTATAAATTCTTTCACATCACTGTTATTCCTTCAAAGCAAGTATCAGACTTATACAATTATTTATTAAAGATCCATCTCCTCCGCTTGCCTGTAAGTTCTATGAGAGATCCTGTATGTTTTCTAAACCCTAGCACCAGCACAGTACCTGGTGTATAGCTCAACACATATTAGTTGAATAAGTAAATAAATCGTTCAAAAGTCTTCATTACCTGACCCCAAATTTATTTCCCACTTCTCTGTAATTCAAATCCACCACAAAACTAGACTTTCGACTCCCCTAGAAGCACTTCTCCCCTCATCTTCAGGCCTTCAAATCCTGCAGCTTTCCCTGCCTAGAAAGTTCTCCCCATTTCTCTCCACCTGTTCAAATCCCACTGGGTTGCTAAGACCTAACCCGTTATCTTTCCTCCAGTATATTTCCTGATGGTGCCAGTCCATACGTCTGTGCCTGCTCCACAATTCCAAAGCACTTAACATTCTTTCCGATAATTACATGTAACTGCATAGTACTTCAATGTGTCATGTGTGTGACTTATCCCCCCAACACTGGTGCAAATCCTCAGGCTGATTCCGCTCCTCCACTCCCAGAGAATTGCTAAGTACTGAGCGCTCAATGAAATGTTTTCCCATTGACATACCACATTTTACCTCTAAAAAGAATATCAGCTTCCCCTAACTCCTGTTTGCCAGTGATTCAATCTGCCACATGTGACTCTCCCCTCAAGTTTCTTTTCAGGGGTTTGTTGCCTGCCCTCCCCCCATTTTAATAAATGGTTTGAATTCTCTGGATTCTTGTTTTCCCCCTGCCTACAAGGACCCTGCATCCTCTGTGAGGGACCCCTACACGGAGGGGCTCCCAGTCCCTTTAAACTGCCATCCGTCTACACCTTGTAAAAAGCACCTGCGCTCGCCGTGATCTCTCACATCAGCCCAGATCCTCATTTGGGCCACTCTGCCACCTTCATCCCCATCAATCAAGGGGGGCGTGGATACCCTGTGACCACCCCCGACCTCATCCAAGGAAAAAAGTCCTAGATTCGCAGTGTTTCTCCTTTCTGCCTTTGCCACTGAGTAGCCCCTTTCGCTTTTCCCCTCCTTCCTCTGCCTAAGAGACATAACCTGGGCCCAAGGTTACGAAGAACCTGTACCGAGAAACCAGTCACAGCCACCCAGCAAGTTCCAACGCCACAGCCTTGGGCCCCGCGCCGCCCCCGTCCTTCCCAGCCGAAGACCGCAGCGCAAGCTTCGGCCTGGCCAGGACGCCCATCGTGGTAGCCATCGCTCACTAACCCAGGAAGGTGTCAAACGAGGAACTGGCAGCAGATAACAGGTACGGAGGCGGGCAGCCTGGCAGACGTTAACGGCTCAGCGCTCCATCCCTCCCAGACCTAAGCTCCGGCCTCAAGGCTTCCTCGTCCTCAGCGCCCCAGGAGCAAGTCACGTGCCAGCAGGAGTAGTCAGCTGACCGCGGCGCGCGCCACTGCGCAGCCTCAGCCTCTCCAGCGAACTCCGAAGGGGGGCGGGGCTGGAAGGAACCGGGGAAGCTGGGAGACCCGGGAGTCCGGGCTGGCAACCAGTTCCGTAGTGGGTGGGGTTTCCCGCTTCTCCGGGGTCTGGGCAGAGTCTGGTTCGCCATCGCTACCATCCTTAACTTTGTCTCACTTCTGTAGGTTTCTGCGGGTTAGTACTTTACACAAGATCCTTCCCCCGGGGTTTTCATCAGACAGCCCCGTTTTCTGAGTAATGTCCTTACTGGTTCACTTTAGCTGATTCACATTTTCCTTCCAGCCCACTTGAAGTTAATTCCGTGAATGTTCACCGAGCATTTATCGTGCACTAGGCATTGAGCTTTTTTTTTTTTTTTTTTTTTTTTTTTTTTTTTTTTTTTTAGGATTATCTATGGGAGCGAATCACTCTTCGTGCATGTCATCTAGTTACGTTATCTAGTTCAGGAGTACGTGTAATGTGTGATAAACATAAATACTTGAAACCACATCAGAAAGAAATCAAGGAGGGTTTCAGGTCAAAGGCATGGACAGGAGGAAGCACACCCTCTGGGTGGCGGTGGGGAGAGCAGTGGGCAGGGGAGGTAGCAAGCTGCTCTTCTAAACCTTGTATATTCATTGGCATGGGAAGATAGATAGTATTATTCTAATTTAGAATATAGTTTCAGAAATGGTGGAGAACTTTGTAATATTCTAATTTAGTTGTTTAAGTTTAGAGATGAGAAAAGTAAAGAACCGTAGGTCACAGCAGCTGTTGTCACACCAGTGAATGAATAGACACCTGGTTTTAAGTCCTGGCTCCACTACTGACTAGTTGTGTGACCTTAGGCCTCTAAACTTCAAATACTTCAGCTGTGAAATGGTAGTAATGATACATATCTTATACCTAGAGGAATTGTGAGGATTAAATGAAGTCTGTATTTAGCACAGTGCCTGGCACATAGAAAACACCCAGTAAATGGTTCCCATTATTACTATATAATATAGAACCCAAGTTTTCTGACCTATCCTGTGCTTTTTCTGCTGTTGTGTTCCTGCAGAAATTCACTACAGAATTTCTTGGAGCCTCAGTGTTAGGTTGCACAGAAAGTAACAACCAAGCAAACTATTCTCAACCTGATGGTTTTCATCATTTCTGGATGAAGTTCAGGCAATTCCAACAACCAGCTCTATAACACAGCTGTGGAAAGCTGTCAGAGAGTATTCTAAAGAGTTTATCTAGCATCACAAAATGGGCTTAAAGGCCATATTTTATTAGGTCTGTACTGTCCAATAAAACTTTCTTCGATGATCGAAATGTTACTCTGTGCTGTCCCTGTGGTACCCACCAACCCTGTGTGGCTATTGAGCACTTGAAACATGGCTAGTGTAACTGAAGTATTGGATTCTAAAGTTTATTTCACTTTAAGTAGTGGCAAATGGTTTGGACAATGCAATTTTAGGGTCTACATTTGAACCCTTTGCTTTCTTTATGCTTGTGTATGGGCCTGAAGCAGAATTCTCGTCTCAGTTTCTTAATTTTTCAAGTCAAGTGCATCCACTATCCACTTCTGACTCAACATTTTCCAATGTTTTAAACACCATGTTACACCTGAGAGGCAGTATAATACAGTCCTCAATAAAAGTCAGCTCTAATTATTACTAGGCCTCCGATATCTCATGTAAAAACCTAGAAAATATGTTGAGTATAACCAGGGCATAATTGTTTCCTAGTGACTTCTAATAGTAAGACAATGTTTTATAAGGAGAAAGGAAGCTCGCTTTACTATACAAGTATGTGAGAATGAGCTATGTATCTAAGTATGTATAAAAGGCATGCCACACCTTTTTCTCCATTTCCAGCTATCTAAATACTCTCCGTCTGGAAGCACCTTTTAAGCCTAAAGCACTGAAAAAAATGCATAGATAAGGTTTATTTGTTCAAAGGAAAAAGATAAATATTTCAATTAAACAAAGTATTTAAAATAGCACAGTAGGAATCAAAATCATTTTTCACCCGCCTACAATATCAAAATCTTGAAAGTTGGTAGTGGTATTCCCCTTAGGAAAGGAAATGTCCTTGTGTAGGGAAATACCTAGATAAACCAGTAGAGTGGAAGATACACTGGGAGCTTGGGTAAATGGAGACAAAGAAACCAAAGACATAACTAAACTAGTTTCCAACAGAGATCAGAAAGGAGCAGGAGGGGTGGAGGAGTGGTGTGAAGGCAGGAATGGAAGCATAGGCCACTGAAGGAAAAGAGAAGGGAAAGAAGAAAGCAATGGGACAAAAGGCTTGTAGAAACAGGAGTGTGTAGAATTCCACCAGAGATTTGCTTCAATTGCTGCGATGTAAATCCTTGGCCATCCACCTCAAACTTTATTAATAAAGTCTAAGATCATGTGCTTTATATGAGCTTCTTCGGTAGAAATATATGCTATCCAGGTTATGTAATATAAAGAGCTCAGACAAAGTGAATAGAATAACCAATAAGACCTCATCACTCAAATGAGCAAAAAGTATGAACAGTTGAGAAAAGAAGAAGTATCACTGCCTAAACTCTATGGGAAAATGTTCACTCTTACTAGTGCTCAAAAATATAAGACAATATAAATATAATCATGTATTAAAAATAAATATAAGATCTTATATTAACAAATATAGAAATATTTACCTAATAGCCAGTGCAGGGGAAGGTATAATAAGATAGAGTCTTGCATTGTTGAGAAATTGCACAATAAATCGACACAACCTTTACAGTCAGCAATTTGAGAGTATGGATGAGAAGCCTTTAAAAGGCTCATTCTATTTGATCCACATTAGGGTAAAAATAATGGAAAAGATAGGAAAATATGTATGCAAAATATGTTCATTACATCCTAATATCTGTTTATCATCAACAACATTTATTAGACTTAGTTGAAGAACTCAGCCCCTGATGGAAATGAAGTGTTGAAATGGTTTGAGGTGGCTTCCGGCCAAGATGGAGGCATAGGCAGACGCACTGTGTCTCTTCTCACAACCAAATTAAGGACAACAAAGATTTAGAAACAAGAAAACAACCAGATCTCAGAAAATCAAACTGTTTGGAAGTCCAACAACGATTCATCCAGACCGGTAAGAGGGGCAGAGTCGCGGAAGGAAAAAGCGGAGGTGTGGACGGGCACGCAGACAACAGCGGCTGGCAGCCCCCAGGTGTACAGGCGGTGGCTAGCAGACCCCGGACACGGGGCAGCAACTGTGCAGAACCAGTGAGGCCGCACAAGGCGGCTGGCTGACCGGGTGGTCCCACATTCACGTGCGGATAATCCAGGCAAAGGGGAAGCGGTGAAAGGAACTGGAATCTGAGAGAGAGTAACGCAACCGCCATTATCTCCTCTCAGACCCCGCCCCCACATACAGCGTCACTACCCAGCGACCAGGCTGTCCCGCCCTGGGGAACACCTGAGGCTCCACCCCTCACTACGTAACAGCCGCGACTAGATAAAACAAAAACAAAAACAAACAAAAAAAAAACCCAGAAATGGAAATGGCTCAAACCGGAGAACAGATCAAAGC